>JAESVK010056446.1:3079-19724 GCA_017140935.1 Hamamelis virginiana | reverse complement strand
GAGAGAGAGCTAGTGGTAATTTGCAATGACATTGCAAATCCGGTAAGTTTTCTCACCTCTTTTACTTTATGCAAAAATTCTTTGTGTATATAACTCTTGTAAATATCATTTTGGTTGAGGTGGAATTAGTGCATGTCGGCGTGGGCTCGGGATGAGCAAAACCGACTTGTAAGAATCACACCTCAACAAGCTCCTAGTAATCCAATTGCAAGACCACTATTTCACTTACCTTCCACTCCTTCAATGGAGCATACTGAAAATCAACAAATTCCGTTTAATCCAAATGACCAAGGGTTGCACCACAACCCTCAAAGACCTTATGACACTCCGCTGCAAGGAGATGGTGTTGTTCCGCCGGCAACCCCGGCGGTGGGAAGGGGGAATCCTAATCCCCATGCTCAACCTCATAGAGAGCCCCCTGTCCCTTTGGCTAATTTAGGAAGGACTCTTAGGGAGATTTTGAGACCTACAAGAACCACCACACCCTCATGTATTTGCCTACCTCAAGAGGCCCATAACTTTCCCATGAGACCGGAGATGATTCGTCTTCTCCCTGAATATAGAGGGTTCGATTCTGAGAATCCCTATACATACATGAGAGACTTTGAGGATGTGTGTAGCGCGTTTCTTTCTACAGGATCGCCTATACATATCATATGCTTGGTTTTATTTCCTTTCTCTCTTAAGGACAAAGCGAAAATATGGTTTCATTCTCTTACCCCTAATTCCATCCACACTTGGAGTGATATGCAACGCATATTCCTAGATAAATTTTTCCCTCCGGGGCGCACCAATGCACTTTTGAGAGCAATCCAAAATTTTTCTGAAAAACCGGGTGAATCCTTTGCAACTGTGTGGGAAAGATACAAAGAGCTTCTTAATGCTATCCCTCATCATGGTTTGGATATAGGCCAAATCATTGGCTATTTTCATCAAGGTCTCTCTTTGGAAAACAAACAATATATCCAAATGATGAGTGGGGGACAGTTTTATGAGAAGAGCCCTGAAGAGGCCATACAGTGTTTTGATTCAATAGCGGAGAATGCCCGGAATTGGGAAACAAATTCATCTCTTGATGCCGCTAGAGTGCAAAGTGTACCCGTTGGAGGAGGAAAACATCATGTGAAGGATAATGATGACCTCCAAGCCAAAATAGCTAGCTTGACTAGGAAGTTAGAGGCCTTAGAGCTACAAAAAGTGAGTGAGGTGAGCACCATACCCAAAGTGCCTACGGCACCTACGGGACCTAGGATGGAGGACTTGTGCATAATTTGCGATGACCCCACTCATTCCACCCAAGATTGCCCTAACCTTCCCCAAGTTAAAGGAGCCATTCAAATTGAGCAAGCTAATGCTCTCAACTACCAAAGGAAGCCCTTCAACTCTCCATTTTCTGAAACTTACAATCCGGGGTGGAGTAAACACCCCAATTTTAGTTGGAAGAGTGATGGAGGAAATGCTTCCTCAAGCCAAAGCAACCCAAATCCAAATCCTTTTCAAAATAACCAAGGTTTTCCAAATCAAAATTTCCAAAATCAAAATTTTCAAAACCAAGGTTTTCAAAATCAAGGTCAAGGTCCCAACTACCAAGGTCAAGGGTTTCCATCAAACCCTAACCAAAATTTTGGTCCACCACCGGTTAACTCATACCTACCACCCCACAAGAGGAACTATGATGATGTGATTGCACAACTTGTGCAAGGTCAAGCTCAAACCAATCAAGCCATAGGGGATATGAGAACCCAATTGACTAAGTTGACCACCACCTTGGGTGCACTTCAACAAGAGAAGGGAAAGTTTCCCTCTCAACCCGTGCAAAATCCACAAGGTCAACATAGCATTGGATCCTCAAATTCCAATGAAGGGAATCATGAACATGCTAAGGCCATCACCACTCTTCGAAGTGGAAAAATCATTGACAAAACCATCCCACCCAAGGATTCCAACAAAGAAGTTTCCAAAAATTTACAAAAGGAATCAAAGGGGGATGAGAAAGAAATCGAAAATGAGCCTAGCATTCCCAAACAAAATGGTGTTGATATTGGTTCTAGCCAAGAGAGGGCTAAATTCATTCCTGCCGCCCCTTTCCCTCAAAGACTTAGGGCACCTAAGAAATTGACCAATCATGCAGAAATCTTTGAATTGTTCAAACAGGTGAAAGTCAACATACCTTTGTTGGATGCTATTAAACAGGTGCCCTCGTATGCAAAATTCTTGAAAGACTTGTGTACGGTAAAAAGAAATTTGGGTGTGCATAAGGAAGTTTTCATGACCGAGCAATCCACATCCCTCTTGCAAAACACATTGCCCCGTAAATACAAAGACCCCGGGACCCCTACCATAGAAATAACAATAGGAAGTTCCAAAGTGGGTAGAGCTTTAGTAGATTTGGGGGCAAGTGTCAATTTGTTGCCATATTCTGTTTATGTGGAGTTGGGGTTGGGAGAACTAGAGTCGACCGGGATCAAACTTCAGCTAGCTGACAGGAGTGTTAAGATACCTAGGGGAGTAGTGAAAGATGTGCTTGTGCAAGTAGATAAATTCTATTTCCCTGTGGATTTTGTGGTGTTAGAGACCCACCCTGTAGTAGATCAAGGGAGTCAATTCCCTGTGATTCTAGGTAGGCCTTTCTTGGCCACAGCTGATGCGTTGATTCAGTGTAGGAGTGGGTTGATGACCCTTACCTTTGGAAACATGACTGTGAACTTGAATATTTTCAACTTGATAAGGGAAGTGGGGGAAGATATGGAGGATGAGGTGCATGAGGTGAGTAGGATAGATACCTTAGTGCAGCACCAATGGGATCTTTCCGCCCATGATGATCCCTTACAGTCTTGTTTGGTCAGTGAGATTGTTGATGATGTGGAGGTGAGTGATGAGATGGAGTTTCTATACTCCATGCTCAATGAAGAGGAAGTTATGGAAGTGAATGGGTGGGTGCCTCGCTTCGAAGCATTGCCACCCATTGAGAAAAGTCTTGTCCCATCTAGTATCCAACCACTGGAGTTAGAGTTGAAACCCTTGCCCTCTGATTTGAAATATGTGTACCTAGGTGACAATGAGACCTATCCCGTGGTCATTTCTTCTCACTTGGAGATTGACCAAGAGCTTAAATTGTTGGAAGTGCTTAGAGACCACAAGAGTGCCATAGGTTGGTCCATTGCCGACCTCAAGGGAATTAGTCCCTCTCTTTGCACTCATAGGATTTATCTCGAGGATGATGTCAAACCTTCCCGCCAACCCCAACGGAGATTGAACCCCATAATGAAGGAGGTTGTGCGAAAGGAAGTTCTGAAGTTGTTGGATGTGGGGATAATCTATCCTATAGCGGATAGTAAGTGGGTGAGTCCTATACAAGTGGTGCCCAAGAAGTCGGGTATTACTGTTGTAGAGAATGAAGGGGGTGAATTGATTCCCACACGAGTCACCACGGGGTGGCGAGTGTGCATTGACTATAGGAAGCTAAATTCATCCACTAGGAAAGACCACTTCCCCTTACCCTTCATTGACCAAATCCTAGAGAGAGTAGCGGGACATGCCTTCTATTGTTTTCTAGATGGATATTCGGGGTACAACCAAATAGAGGTTTCCTTAGAGGATCAAGAGAAGACTACTTTCACATGTCCCTTTGGGACATTTGCCTTTAGGAAAATGCCTTTTGGGTTGTGTAATGCGCCTGGTACCTTCCAGAGATGCATGACAGGGTTGTTTAGTGACATGGTGGAAAAGATTGTTGAAGTTTTCATGGATGACTTCTCAGTCTTTGGGGACTCTTTTGATAGTTGCTTGGAGAACCTATCTAAGGTTCTAGAAAGATGTGAGGAGAAAAACCTTGTGCTCAATTGGGAAAAGTGTCATTTCATGGTGACACAGGGAATAGTCCTAGGACATATTGTGTCGTCTAGGGGAATAGAGGTTGATAAGGCCAAGATTGAATTAATTGCCAAACTTCCCTCTCCTAAGACTGTAAAAGATGTGAGATCATTCCTAGGACATGCTGGCTTTTATAGGAGGTTCATTAGGGGATTTAGCGGGATTGCGCGACCCTTGTGTAATCTCTTGGGCAAGGACGTTCCTTTTGAGTGGGGGCATGATTGTGAGGTCGCTTTTTTTAAATTAAAGGAAATGCTAATTTCACCTCCTATCATGCAAACACCCAACTGGAATTTGCCTTTTGAAATCATGTGTGACGCCAGTGATTTTGCCATAGGAGCGGTGTTAGGTCAAAGGGTGGATAAAAAACCACATGTCATTTACTACGCTAGTAGAACAATGAATGATGCCCAAAGAAACTATACAACTACTGAGAAAGAGTTGCTAGCGGTGGTTTTTGCCTTAGACAAGTTTCGGTCGTACATCCTAGGTTCACCCATTCTAGTCTTTACGGATCATGCGGCATTAAAATATCTTTTGACAAAACAAGATGCCAAGCAAAGACTAATTAGGTGGATTCTACTCCTCCAAGAATTCAATTTAACAATCAAAGATAAAAAGGGAGTTGAGAATGTTGTCGCCGACCACTTGTCTAGGATCTCCTTTGATGATTCTGCTAACACCCTTCCCATATCTGAGACCTTCCCTGATGAGCAACTGTTTGCTCTTTCCCAATGCCCTTGGTTTGCGGATTTAGTGAACTACCTTGTGACTGAACAGATTCCTACCCATTGGAATGCCCAGGATAGGAAGAAATTTTTGAGAGAGGTGCAAAAGTACTACTTTGATGACCCTTACCTCTTCAAATATTGCCCTGACCAAATCTTGAGAAGATGTGTGCCGGATATTGAAATACCGAGCATCATGTCATTTTGTCATAGTGAGGCATGTGGGGGTCATTTCTCTGCTAGGAAGACAGCCGCCAAAATCTTACAATGCGGTTTCTATTGGCCTTCCTTGTTCAAAGACTCTTTTGAGTTTTGCAAAACCTGTGAGCGTTGCCAACAATTAGGGGGAGTTACTAGGAGACATATGATGCCCCTCACACCCATCATAGTTATAGAAATTTTCGATTGTTGGGGCATCGACTTTATGGGACCTTTCCCATCCTCCTTTGGTAACCTGTACATCTTACTGGCAGTGGACTATGTGTCCAAGTGGGTTGAGGCTATCCCATCTAAGACCAATGACCATAAAGTAGTTTTGAAATTCTTGAAAAAGAACGTCATGTCTAGATTTGGGGTACCTAAGGCGATCATTAGTGACGGCGGTTCGCATTTTTGTAATCGCCCCTTTGAGACCTTAATGAAAAAATATGGGGTAACCCATAAAGTGTCAACCGCCTACCACCCACAGACCAATGGCCAAGCTGAATTGGCCAATAGGGAGATCAAGCACATCCTAGAGAAGACTGTGAACCCCAATAGGAAAGATTGGTCACTTAGGTTGACTGATGCCTTATGGGCGTATCGCACGGCCTTTAAAACAGTGTTAGGCATGTCTCCCTATCGCATAGTGTATGGAAAGGCGTGCCACCTGCCAGTGGAGATGGAACATAGGGCATATTGGGCTATTAAACACTTGAATTTTAATCTTGATGCCGCAGGTCAGCAGAGGAAGCTCCAGCTAAGTGAGCTCGAAGAGATTAGGCAAGACGCCTATGAAAGTGCTAGGGTTTACAAGGACAAGATGAAAGCATTTCATGACAAAAACATCGCTCGTAAGTCTTTCGAGCCAAATCAAAAGGTCCTGTTGTACAACTCTAGGCTGCACCTTTTTCCTGGCAAGTTGAGGTCCCGATGGGTGGGACCATTTATTGTCAAATCCGTATTCCCTCACGGGGCTGTGGAGATTGAGAATCCCAAGAATGGCAACATTTTCAAAGTGAATGGACAACGCCTCAAGCCATTTTTGGAGAACTTTTCGCATGAAACTGTGGAAGAGGAGCTTGTAGACCCAGTCTATTGCGAGGCCCCATCAGAGTAACTTCTTTTGTGATTATGTGTATATAGCTCTTTTTACCTTTGTTTAGTTGTTTTCTTTTGGAAATTGTGGATACTCTAACCTTTGTGCAGATTTACTGTAGTGTAAATGATTTACAAGTGCTTTTGTAGCCTCTTCCCATTTTTGTCTTTAAATGCTTATCTTTTCATGCATTGAGGACAATGCTCATTCTTAAGTAGGGGGGGAGGTTCACTTGTGTTCATTTTTCATGATCATTCTCACACAATAGGTAGCTTCTTTTTGGATATAGAGTAGTATGCATAGCAAGAATCATAGCAAATACTTTTGATGCAAAATTTTTCGATTTTTGAGCTTACATGAGAATAAAACTTGAGACTTATATGCTATGCTTCCTATTGAACTTGCATTATGTACGTAAACTTTCCTATTGCACATGCACGCCAATGGAGCGGAACTAAAACTTATAGCACATCACTTGAACATTTTGTCATTCCATCCATCTTTTCATGTTTTCCACATTGTGACTCGCATCAAGTTATGCTCATTTCGAATACATTTGGTATTGTTAGTCTTGCAAGTCATGATTTTTGATTCAAGCACATTTTCGCTTGATTTGAGTTTCAAGGATCGCATTTTCGCATGAACTTTCATTTATATGTATCATATTCATTTTGGAACAATCGTACAACTTTGAAAGATGATTTTAGGCCATCATTGCTCTTTTGAACCTCAATTCCTTGAAAGTTTCCATTTCGAACCCTAATTTGAGCCAAGAGTGCCAATTCGTTCAAAGCTTAGGAACCCTAGGGTAATTTTGGAAGGCGGAGCCGTGTTAGCATGCCGTGATACTTTTTCCCCGGTGTTTTAAGGTGGTGGTGGTTGAAAACAAATTGGAACAAGGTTTGGTGGCTTGCAAAGTTGGAAAATTGCATAAAATAGGCAAATTGGGCATTTTCAGCAAAGTGGGACCGGTACCCCTCATGGTGGGACCGGTACCACTTTACAGAACTGAATGGGACCGGTACCACTTTAAGTGGGACCGGTACCACCTGCTGCACTTTGAAAATTTCGAGCTTTTAAAGCCCTAGCCCGACATTTAACCCCACTCCAACTCTTTTTCACCCACTTTTCTCATCTTTTCTCTCATTTTCAACCCCTCCCAAGCATCCTCCATCACTTTGGAGAGATTTTTACCATTCCTCACCAAATCCACCATCAAAACCCTAATTTTCCCACTTTTTCACCATACATCACCCCATTCCCATCTCATATCGCAAAAACCCTAACCCTAAACCTGAAAATCCACCATTTTACACACTCTTTCCATTGATTGAAGGCGGGTATGCACTAGAGTGGCGGTAGTGGACTTCTTTGGGTGTTTTGAAGCATTATCTTGCATTGTGGGTAAGTGTTTCAAATTTGTGAAGTTGCAAGCAAGTTAGGTTTTTGTTCTACATTTGGTGATTTGTGTTTGGGTGAAGTTTGTTATTGTTTTTGGGGATTATAGTATTGTTGGTAGTGATTTGTGTGATTATGGAGCTTGTGGGAAGGAAAATGCTGTGCGATGCCAAGAGGGGGTGTTCGATGTTCATTGAAATAGGCATGTGGGACTGTGTAGTAGCCATGCTAGTGCTACTTTGTGTTTTTGGTCTAGTTGTGACGCTCATGGCTAGAACCAAGACACCGAAAGGAGGGAAAGCCTCGGGCTCTTCTGTGGAGCAGGCAGTCAAAAAGAGAAAGGCAAGCTCTTCTCAACCTGTGAAGAAGGGAAAGGGAAAGAGGCATGAGAGTGAAAGTGAAGAGAGCGAGGATGATGACATAGAAGCCATGTTTGATGAAGGTGGGGAAGAAGGGGAAGAGGATGAATGGGTTCAGTCACTTGCAAAAAGAGGTTTCATTTGTGAAAGGACTGTGGAAGCTTCAACCTTTATCCACACTCATCCCATTCGAGGTGCCATAGATACCCAACACTTGGGCTTCCTGTGTAGGCCTGTGGAGGGCTATCACCCATCCGTGGTAAGAGAGTTTTACTCGAATATGAGAGTACATTCGGAAATGGAATATCACATGAAGACTACTGTAGGTGGAAAGTCCTTTCTTGTGAACACTACAGTCATTGCTACGGCCTTGGGATATCCTCGACCTTCTCATGCAGATGGTGTCCCTTACCCATTCCGCCCTTTGACACCTTTCGATGGGGCATCCTTCGCTCGAGCTATGTGCTCAAACCCTGTGCCAATGATATCATTCAATAAAAATCAGTTAACCCCTGGGAAGCTAAAGCCCGAGTATGCATTAATGAACAAAATCATCCACTGTCGCATTGACCCAAAAGGAAAAGAGAAAGTACCAAGAGTCGATGAGATCAAGTTTCTTTTTGAAGTGATGAATGGGCGGCGAATTGACTTCGCAGCGGTGATTTGGGCAGTAATGAGGGACTTTGTGAACTTCGCAAGCAAGTCGACCTACATGCCTCATCCTTGCTTGATCACTCAGATTGTAAAAGCTGAAGGAATTAAGCTGCCTCCAAAGAACAAAATGACACTTCCTCACTTTGGTCCCATCAACAATGTAACCGAAGCAAGGAGTATAGCTGCTTCAGTGAAGCCCAGGCCAGCTCAATCCCAGTCAGTTTCTGAAGGGCCGTCCTCGTCGTCAGCACCTAAGCCTGCAAGTACATCTCCACTCAAGAGAATGGAGCGCCGAATCAAGGGATGGTTCAAATGCATTCTGGGGAAGCAGAAGCAGATTGACCATAGACTGGCTAGGTTGGAGAGAGAGGTTCTTGTGCTTAGAGGTGACCCATCCGCTGTTGAGCCGCCAGTTCCTACCTTGGAGGGGGATTCCGATGAGCTTGATGACTGTGTGGATGAAGATGATTTCAGTGATGAGGAGGAATCAGAGGAGGAGTAGTTGGGGGTGTTTTCTTTAGTAGTTAGGTTGTTTGTGTTCAGTTGTGTTTTTACTTTCCTAAGTCTAGTTTTATTTCGTTTAGGGTAGCATAGGGCGGTGTTGGCACAGGGTAGTGACCCAAGCCATGTTAAAGCCAACACCCGTTTTGTTTTGAAGCCCCTTTGTGTAAACCCCCGGTCATTACATGCTTAGAAGTCCTTTTTGATTTTAAAGTGTCGGTTGTTCCCTTATGAACATTATGCATCTACGAATGGTTAGTGTTTGTTATGAATGCCTTATTTCTGCTTCTTGGTGTATGCTTTCGCGTTACCCCATTCCACTCATTCTTATATCATTGTTTTTAGTTCTTGTTGATGGATATTAGTTTGTGAAGCTCTTATTGGCAAAATTTCACACACATGGAAAAGGGACAAGCATAAGTAGTTCAATTTCTTGCATTGTATGACAAGTTAAAGTAGTATGCTCATGTTTGCATGTTGAAAGCGAACTCTTTTGTGCATTTATTTGTTTCTTTTCTCTTAATTCTTACTTCTTTTTGGTTCAAATCTTACTAGGGACTAGCAAGATACAGGTTGGAGGGTGTGTTTAGCACATAATTCGCCCGTTTTTACTTGTCTTTTTGTACATTTTACCTGTTCTTCAACCCTAGTTTGGCTTGATTCTGGTATTTTTAACCTTTTCATTGTTTTTGAGCACGTGCAGGTTGCATGGTGCTAAGTCCATTCTTTTGAAGGTATTCGATGAATGCCGAAGGTTTTCATCCACTGACCACAGCTTGCAAGCACATTCTCATGATCATGGTGTGCATTTATGGAGCATTCCCCGTCAAAGCCTCGCCCAAGCAAGTCACTCGCTCATTTCCATGGCATTGAAGGATCAAGTACCTTTGGAGAAGGTTTTCATGCTCATGCGATCATTCGGGGCAAGCGAGGACGAAGCGAGAGACCTTGGAAGTCAAAACAGGGCAAAACAGGCAGATTTCAGCAAGGGGTACCGGTCCCACATTGGGGGGTACCGGTCCCACTTATGCAGAAGAGAATGGTACCGGTCCCACCTTGGGTGGTACCGGTCCCAATGTTCGGGAAATCACCCGGGTCTTTTGTAAAACCTTCTAAACTCATGGGTATTCTCGTCCATTCATCCCCATGTCTGATGCCCTTATGGGGGGGGTATTTAAAGCACATTTGCAGCTGTTGGGAAGTATTCTCTCTTGTTCTTAGCTTGGTTTTCTAGGGTTAGCATAGTTTTTGTGGGTTTTAGCTTAGTTTAGCTTGTGTTCTTGGATTTCTAGCTTAGTGTAACTTAGTTTGTTGTTTAATCTTGTTAATCTTACCTTGTAATCACTAGTTTAGGTTGTTATTTCCCATTTTCATCACAAAGTTGTAAGCTACTCTTGTTTTTGGTTCATTTATTACAAGCATTTACTCATTTTCAGCTTTTATGGTTGTGTATGGTTATTTTCTTCTCCATTATGGCTAGCTAAGCATTTAAGGAGGGTTCTTTGGTGAAGTTCCTCTCCAAAACCTAAGGTAATGGTGGTTTCTCAACTCAAATGCTTTAAAGTTAATGGAATGCTAGCTTCTTCTACTCTCACTTCCTTTTGAACCCATATGGAGTCATATTCATGACCAAAGTATGACTTGTGAGAGGTTGTATATTGGTGATGAGCACATATGATCTTCATGTGTATGCTAAAACATCAAGATGAGTAGTGAAGTTGCATTCCATCATTTGTTCTATGTTCTTGAGCTTTTATTGTTAAAATCTTTCCATTCAAAGCCATATGTCACATGGACCATTTGAATGTGTATGTGTGAGAAACCACTAAGCCTAGGTTAGGAAGGAACGAATCCATAGAACCCATCCTTTCTCTCATTTACAAGTTTTTAAATCGAATCCTTGCCATTAATTTGGCACAAAAATCACAATCAAACAAATCCCATATTTACTTGTGTTTTTACATTCATTGGGTAGCATAACCTAAGAATCACTAGAACCTATTCCACTCCCTGTGGAAATGACCTAGGTACTCCTAGTTTTATTGCTGGACGATCATAAGACTCCTACGCTTGGGAATCTCATGCGCACAACACATCAATTTACGTCCAAGCAATTGGCGCCGTTGCCGGGGAGTGGCGAGCGTTCTAGTTGATTCGGAGAGAGAGCTAGTGGTAATTTGCAATGACATTGCAAATCCGGTAAGTTTTCTCACCTCTTTTACTTTATGCAAAAATTCTTTGTGTATATAACTCTTGTGAATATCATTTTGGTTGAGGTGAAATTAGTGCATGTCGGCGTGGGCTCGTGATGAGCAACACCGACTTGTAAGAATCACACCTCAACAAGCTCCTAGTAATCCAATTGCAAGACCATTATTTCACTTACCTTCCACTCCTTCAATGGAGCATACTGAAAATCAAGAAATTCCTTTTAATCCAAATGACCAAGGGTTGCCTCACAACCCTCAAAGACCTTATGACCCTCCGCTGCAAGGAGATGGTGTTGTTCCGCCGGCAACCCCGGCGGTGGGAAGGGGGAATCCTAATCCCCATGCTCAACCATATAGAGAGCCCCCTGTCCCTTTGGCTAATTTAGGAAGGACTCTTAGGGAGATTTTGAGACCTACAAGAACCACCACACCCTCATGTATTTGCCTACCTCAAGAGGCCCATAACTTTCCCATGAGACCGGAGATGATTCGTCTTCTCCCTGAATATAGAGGGTTCGATTCTGAGAATCCCTATACATACATGAGAGACTTTGAGGATGTGTGTAGCGCGTTCCTTTCTACAAGATCGCCTATACATATCATATGCTTGGTTTTGTTCCCTTTCTCTCTTAAGGACAAAGCGAAAATATGGTTTCACTCTCTTACCCCTAATTCCATCCACAATTGGAGTGATATGCAACGCATATTCCTTGATAAATTTTTCCCTCCGGGGCGCACTAATGCACTATTGAGAGCAATCCAAAACTTTTCTGAAAAACCGGGTGAATCTTTTGCAACTGTATGGGAAAGATACAAAGAGCTTCTTAATGCTATCCCTCATCATGGTTTGGATATAGGCCAAATCATTGGCTATTTTCACCAAGGTCTCTCTTTGGAAAACAAACAGTATATCCAAATGATGAGTGGGGGACAGTTTTATGAGAAGAGCCCTGAAGAGGCCATACAGTGTTTTGATTCAATAGTGGAGAACGCCCGGAATTGGGAGACTAATTCCTCTCTTGATGCCGCTAGAGTGCAAAGTGTACCCGTTGGAGGAGGAAAACATCATGTGAAGGATAATGATGACCTCCAAGCCAAAATAGCTAGCTTGACTAGGAAGTTAGAGGCCATAGAGCTACAAAAAGTGAGTGAGGTGAGCACCGTACCCAAAGTGCCTACGGCACCTACGGGACCTAGGATGGAGGACTTGTGCATAATTTGCGATGATCCCACTCATTCCACCCAAGATTGCCCTAACCTTCCCCAAGTTAAGGGAGCCATTCAAATTGAGCAAGCTAATGCTCTCAACTACCAAAGGAAGCCCTTCAACTCTCCATTTTCTGAAACTTACAATCCGGGGTGGAGTAAACACCCCAATTTTAGTTGGAAGAGTGATGGAGGAAATGCTTCCTCAAGCCAAAGCAACCCAAATCCAAATCCTTTTCAAAGTAACCAAGGTTTTCCAAATCAGAATTTCCAAAATCAAAATTTTCAAAACCAAGGTTTTCAAAATCAAGGTCAAGGTCCCAACTACCAAGGTCAAGGGTTTCCATCAAACCCTAACCAAAATTTTGGTCCACCACCGGTTAACTCATACCTACCACCCCACAAGAGAAACTATGATGATGTGATTGCACAACTTGTGCAAGGTCAAGCTCAAACCAATCAAGCCATAGGGGATATGAGAACCCAATTGACTAAGTTGACCACCACCTTGGGTGCACTTCAACAAGAGAAGGGAAAGTTTCCCTCTCAACCCGTGCAAAATCCACAAGGTCAACATAGCATTGGATCCTCAAATTCCAATGAAGGGAATCATGAACATGCTAAGGCCATCACCACTCTTCGAAGTGGAAAGATCATTGACAAAACCATCCCCCCCAAAGATTCCAACAAAGAAGTTTCTAAAAATTTACAAAAGGAATCTAAGGGGGATGAGAAAGAAATTGAGAATGAGCCTAGCGGTCCCAAACCAAGTGGTGTTGATATTGGTTCAAGCCAAGAGAGGGCTAAATTTATTCCTGCCGCCCCTTTCCCCCAAAGACTTAGGGCACCTAAGAAATTGACAAATCATGCTGAGATATTTGAATTGTTTAAACAGGTGAAAGTCAACATACCTTTGTTGGATGCTATTAAACAGGTGCCCTCGTATGCAAAATTCTTGAAAGACTTGTGTACGGTGAAAAGGAATTTGGGTGTGCATAAGGAAGTATTCATGACCGAGCAATCCACATCCCTCTTGCAAAACACCTTGCCCCATAAATACAAAGACCCCGGGACCCCTAACATAGAAATAACAATAGGAAGTTCCAAAGTGGGTAGAGCTTTAGTAGACTTGGGGGCGAGTGTCAATTTGCTACCATATTCTGTATATGTGGAGTTGGGGTTGGGCGAACTAGAGTCGACTGGGATCAAACTTCAATTAGCTGACAGGAGTGTTAAGATACCTAGGGGAGTAGTAAAAGATGTGCTTGTGCAAGTTGATAAATTCTATTTCCCTGTGGATTTTGTGGTGTTAGAGACCCACCCTGTAGTAGATCAAGGGAGTCAATTCCCTGTGATTCTAGGTAGGCCTTTCTTGGCTACAGCTGATGCTTTGATTCAGTGTAGGAGTGGGTTGATGACCCTAACCTTTGGAAACATGACTGTTAACTTGAATATTTTCAATTTGATAAGGGAAGTGGGAGAAGATATGGAGGATGAGGTGCATGAGGTGAGTAGGATAGATACCTTAGTGCAGCACCAATGGGATCTTTCCGCCCATGATGATCCCTTGCAGTTTTGTTTGGTCAGTGAGATTGTTGATGATGTGGAGGTGAGTGATGAGATGGAGTTTCTATACTCCATGCTCAATGAAGAGGAAGTTATGGAAGTGAATGGGTGGGTGCCTCGCTTCGAAGCATTGCCACCCATTGAGAAAAGTCTTGTTCCATCAAGTATCCAACCACCGGAGTTAGAGTTGAAACCCTTGCCCTCTGATTTGAAATATGTGTACCTAGGTGACAATGAGACCTATCCCGTGGTCATTTCTTCTCACTTGGAGATTGACCAAGAGCTTAAATTGTTGGAAGTGCTTAGAGACCACAAAAATGCCATAGGTTGGTCCATTGCCGACCTCAAGGGAATTAGTCCCTCTCTTTGCACTCATAGGATTTATCTCGAGGATGATGTCAAACCTTCCCGCCAACCTCAAAGGAGATTGAACCCCATAATGAAGGAGGTTGTGCGAAAGGAGGTTCTGAAGTTGTTAGATGTGGGGATAATCTATCCTATAGCGGATAGTAAATGGGTGAGTCCTATACAAGTGGTGCCCAAGAAGTCGGGTATTACTGTTGTAGAAAATGAAGGGGGTGAATTGATTCCCACACGAGTCACCACGGGGTGGCTAGTGTGCATTGACTATAGGAAGTTAAATTCATCCACTAGGAAAGACCACTTCCCCTTACCCTTCATTGACCAAATCCTAGAGAGAGTTGCGGGACATGCCTTTTATTGTTTTCTAGATGGGTATTCGGGGTACAACCAAATAGAGGTTTCCTTAGAGGATCAAGAGAAGACTACGTTCACATGTCCCTTTGGGACATTTGCCTTTAGGAAAATGCCTTTTGGTTTGTGTAATGCGCCTGGTACCTTCCAGAGATGCATGACAGGGTTGTTTAGTGACATGGTGGAAAAGATTGTTGAGGTTTTCATGGATGACTTCTCAGTCTTTGGGGATTCTTTTGATAGTTGCTTGGAGAACCTATCTAAGGTTCTAGAAAGATGTGAGGAGAAAAACCTTGTGCTGAATTGGGAAAAGTGTCATTTCATGGTGACACAGGGAATAGTCCTAGGACATATTGTGTCATCTAGGGGAATAGAGGTTGATAAGGCTAAGATTGAATTAATTGCCAAACTTCCCTCTCCTAAGACTGTAAAAGATGTGAGATCATTCCTAGGACATGCTGGCTTTTATAGGAGGTTCATTAGGGGATTTAGCGGGATTGCGCGACCCTTGTGTAATCTCTTGGGCAAGGACGTTCCTTTTGAGTGGGGGCATGATTGTGAGGTCGCTTTTTGTAAATTGAAAGAAATGCTAACTTCACCTCCTATCATGCAAACACCCGACTGGAATTTACCTTTTGAAATCATGTGTGACGCCAGTGATTTTGCCATAGGAGCGGTGTTAGGTCAAAGGGTGGATAAAAAACCACATGTCATTTACTACGCTAGTAGAACAATGAATGATGCCCAAAGAAACTACACAACTACTGAGAAAGAGTTGCTAGCGGTGGTTTTTGCCTTAGACAAGTTTCGGTCGTACATCCTAGGTTCACCCATTCTAGTCTTTACGGATCATGCAGCATTAAAATATCTTTTGACAAAACAAGATGCCAAGCAAAGACTAATTAGGTGGATTCTACTCCTCCAAGAATTCAATTTAACAATCAAAGATAAAAAGGGAGTTGAGAATGTTGTCGCCGACCACTTGTCTAGGATCTCCTTTGATGATTCTGCTAACACCCTTCCCATATCTGAGACCTTCCCTGATGAGCAACTGTTTGCTCTTTCCCAATGCCCTTGGTTTGCGGATTTAGTGAACTACCTTGTGACTGAACAGATTCCTACCCATTGGAATGCCCAGGATAGGAAGAAATTTTTGAGAGAGGTGCAAAAGTACTACTTTGATGACCCTTACCTCTTTAAATATTGCCCTGACCAAATCTTGAGAAGATGTGTGCCGGATATTGAAATACAGAGCATTATGTCATTTTGTCATAGTGAGGCATGTGGGGGTCATTTCTCTGCTAGGAAGACAGCCGCCAAAATCCTACAATGCGGTTTCTATTGGCCTTCCTTGTTTAAAGACTCTTTTGAGTTTTGCAAAACCTGCGAGCGTTGCCAACAGTTAGGGGGAGTTACTAGGAGACACATGATGCCCCTCACACCCATCATAGTTATTGAGATTTTCGATTGTTGGGGCATCGACTTTATGGGACCTTTCCCATCCTCCTTTGGTAACCTGTACATCTTACTGGCAGTGGACTATGTGTCCAAGTGGGTTGAGGCTATCCCATCTAAGACCAATGACCATAAAGTAGTTTTGAAATTCTTGAAAGAGAACGTCATGTCTAGATTTGGGGTACCTAAGGCGATCATTAGTGACGGCGGTTCGCATTTTTGCAATCGCCCCTTTGAGACCTTAATGAAAAAATATGGGGTAACCCATAAAGTGTCAACCGCCTACCACCCACAGACCAATGGCCAAGCTGAATTGGCCAATAGGGAGATCAAGCACATCCTAGAGAAGACTGTGAACCCCAATAGGAAAGATTGGTCACTTAGGTTGACTGATGCCTTATGGGCGTATCGCACGGCCTTTAAAACAGTGTTAGGCATGTCTCCCTATCGCATAGTGTATGGAAAGGCGTGCCACCTGCCAGTGGAGATGGAACATAGGGCATACTGGGCTATTAAACACTTGAATTTTAATTTTGATGCCGCAGGTCAGCAGAGGAAGTTCCAGCTAAGTGAGCTCGAAGAGATTAGGCAAAACGCCTATGAAAGTGCTAGGGTTTACAAGGACAAGATGAAAGCGTTTCATGACAAGAACATCGCTCGTAAGTTTTTCGAGCCAAATCAAAA
>JAESVK010056440.1:0-14913 GCA_017140935.1 Hamamelis virginiana | reverse complement strand
TATCCATAGGAATATTCTAGTAGATCATGTTCAGTGTACATATTCTCCAATATGCACCCACAGATTAACCTAAGTGTCACTACACTGATAGGAAAGACTACCTATCCTCCATATGAGTTGGTTTAAATCTGTGCTACTCTTCATACGGTTAATTAAATATCCACTTTAATAAACCTTTGAGTAGGAACTCTTTTAGAATAGATGTATATGAGAAATATCAGTCTCTCTATCTCAACACCTTGAGATGCATATTTCTCTTATCATTTATTCATGGACCTTATCATATATGTTAGAACATATTAGATAAGTTATACCTTCCATATATTGATAATATGAAACTTAATATACCCTTTAGGATTGGTTTTAGGGCATACTTCTAACAAAAAGTGTCAAAAGGGCAAGTAAAGGTGGTCTTTTCTTGGTCCTCGGGGTATACTGCAATTTGGTTATAACCAGAATAACCATCTAAAAAGCAATAAAAGCTCTGCCCCGCAAGTTTTTCTAGAATTTGGTCAATGAATAGAAGTGGAAAGTGATCCTTCCTAGTCCTAGAATTAAGCTTCCTATAGTCAATGCATACTCGCCACCCAGTGGTAGCTCGAGTAGGGACTAGAACACCCTCATCATTTGCAACTACAGTGATACCGGACTTTTTAGGCACAACTTGGGTAGGAGCTACCCAAGCACTGTCAGAAATGGGGTAGATGATACCCGCATCCAATAACTTAACGACTTCCTTCATAACCACTTCTTTCATGTTGGGATTGAACTTTCGCTGCATTTTGTTAGAGGTATGCCCTAAAACCAATCCTAAAGTGCATATCTATTTCATATTAGGATAAGAAGGTACTGCTTATCGTTTATATATTCAATTATATATACGATAATGTCCATGAATAAATGATAAGAGAAATGTGTATCTCAAGTTTGTTGAGATATGAAGACTCATATTTCTCATACACATTTATTCTAAAAGTGTTCCTGCTCATAGGTTTATTAAAGAGGACATTTATTAAAATGACAAGAGTAGCATAGATTTAAACTAACTCCAATGGGAGGATAGGTAGTCTTTCCTATCAGTGTAGTGACACTTAGGTTAATCTGTGGGTGCATATTGGAGAATATGTACACTGAACATGATCTACTAGAATATTCCTATGGATATTAAGTTAAAGGAATATTCTTATGTTATGTCCATTTGGTAATCCTAAGACCTGAGACACCATGGATGTCTTGTGCCTGAGTTATTAGGGTTTGATAGTGTTTTATACAGCCTTGATCTTAAGGTTGTAGTCAGCACTCATTGGCTCTAATAGGTCTTGCATGAAGGCATATGAGTGGTCAATAAGGAATCATCACTCTCAATGTTATGAGAGAGAATGTCAGGGTCAGTTCTTAAATATAACTCTCAATGTGAATCTCTGGCCAGAGTGATAGATGAAATATGAAAGGGTTTCATAGGGTTCATCTTATTGAGATTATAATTTGAAGAACATATGACAAGAAAGTTAAGATAGGGTTTTGACTTATAGCCATACCCTAAATATCTTAACTATGACATTAGAGGATGAAGGATTAAGTAACAAGAAGGGTTCATATAGTTCTGCTATTCACCCAAACCAAGGGCATGTCATGACACATTGCTAGACGTCACTCATGACCAGTGAAAGCCTATTGATAAGTGTTATCAATGAGGGCATAATTGGAATAGTTTCAATTAAACCTTTAAATGGAAAGTTTCTATTTTAGGAGACATGGAGATGTCCCTAGTCACTGCTAGGTTGGGGTGAACCCAAAGGGTCACACACAATAGAGAGTAAGTGAGTTCCTTAAACTTGTGAGAGGGGAATCCTGTCTTTAAGTTAAGTTTGATTTTGATTATTAAAGGTTAATTAATTAAAAGTCAAAATTAACCAAGAATAGGATTACTCTATTCAAGGATGTTTGGTAATGCTAGCACTTGTAACCAAACACCCCTTAAAGAGGAGAAAGTCTATAAATATGAGGTTTTACACATTCTAGGGTTAAGCTAACCCTCTTGGCCGAAATTCTCTCCCTCTCTCCCTCTCCATTCTAGCTTGCTCACAAGTGTTGTGGAAGACTAGAAGGGTCTAGGGAATCTTACTCTCGTGTGGATACCGTTGGAGACTTCATTGCGTTGAAGTTCAAGATCGAGGATTGCAAATCGAAAGGCGAACCAAGTAAGATTTATTTACGTTTAATAAATATATTTGCTTGTATGTAAATCACATGTTCCTATGCTTGTTCGATTCTTGTTTAGGATCATTCGATGATGGAATCATAAATATAAAAAGTTTTATTTTGTCTTCCGCTGCGATTCCATGTTTTTCGAACGATTCCTTTCACATTTCCCGTGAAGGCATAGCTCCCTCCTCAAGATGGATTCGGTGCATGCAAATAGACGGATCTATACCCTTAAGATCAGCAACCGACCATCCTATAGCTTGTTTATTCTCATCTGGAACTTTCATGAGCTTACACTCCTGCTCCATACTCAAATCAGAAGCAATGATAACCGGAAGAGAGTCATTATCACCTAGAAACTTATACTTAAGATTCGCCGGTAAAGGCTTCAACTCAAGTTTCGGGGCAACCTCTAGAGATGTAGGCATGGAGGTACTAGACAATTGAGGCAAGGCCTCGACTTTAGGCTTCCAAGGTAGGTTGCCTAACGCAGGAGTTGACTCGAGAATCTGATTCACCTCTAGGATAGACTGGTCAATATCAAAATCTTCATAATTAAAATGTGCCAGACATGACTCTAAAGGATCCTGAGACAGAATAAAAGGCAAAGCCTCCTTGACTGCATGGTCAATGACGTCTACAAACGAGCACTCCTCAAAGTGATGAGGGTGTGTTACTGCATGGTACAATTGAAGCTTAGCCTTCATATTACCAAATGAAACTTCCATGATGCCCGACCGACAATGTAGGACTGCATTAGCAGTCACAAGAAGAGGTCGACCTATGATGACAGGAATTTGAGGTCTAGTGGTATTTACAGGCTCCATATCTAGAACAATAAAATCGGCCGGAAAGACAAATGACTCGATCTTAACTAACACATCCTGTAACACACCCCTAGGAACCTTGGTCGACCTATCTGCAAACTGTAACACGGTGGGTGTAGGTTTGAGCTCACCGAGCTCCATCTTCTCATACACAGAGTATGGAAGAATATTCACACTGGCCCCATAATCAATCAAGGCCCAGTCTACATAGTGACTCCCTAAAAAGCATGGAATAATTGGAGTACCCGGGTCTTTACGTTTGACAGGGACGTGGTACTGAACCACAGCACTTGCCACATCCGAGAGGACCGCTGATTTAGCGAAATGCACACGCTCCTTGAGCTGCTGAGTACATAGGTCTTTCAAGAATTTAGCATATGAAAGGATCTGCTTAATGGAATCTAAGAGTGGAAGATTAATGTGCACTTGCTTAAAAACTTCTAGCATTTCACTCAAAGACGCTCACTTCTTCTTTCCTCTAACAGGCGCAACTAACACCGATGGGAATGGAGCCTTGGGCACATAGGATGCCAATGGGTCATCAGAATTTGAGGGAAAGTTATCCCTCTTAGGCTCACTCATTACCCCCTTCCCTTTCTCATTCTCACTCTTTTTCTTTTCACTCACTTCCCCAACCTTAGGAACTCTAGACACATTCCCATCCTCATTAACTCTCTCCTCAACCTTATTATCAACAATTTTTCCACTTCTCAAAGTAGTGACCGCTTTTACATCCTCATGATAGTGAGAGTCCTGTGAAGAAGAACTCTCGGCTAAGTGCGCTCCTTTAGGGTTATTGATGGGTTGACTCGGAAGTCTTCCCTCCTCTCGATGGCTCAGGGTGGCCGCGATTTGCCCAACTTGAGTCTCTAACTTAGCAATGGATTGTGAATGAGAACTCAGGAGTTGACTATTAGCTTCTATGTTTTTCAGAGCTTTATGAACTTGCTCTTCGAAACCACTACTTCTTTGGCTTTGAGGTGTTTGCGATGGATTGACACTTTGGTTTTGAGACTGGGACTGAAAGTGAGGTGGTCTATAAGGTGGTGCAGCATTAGAATTTCCCCCTTGGAAATTGGACTTAGGGGCTTGCTGATAGGTATTACTCGACCCTTGGAACTGGTTTCCTGTCCCTTGGGAAGGTTGAGACCACCGCAAGTTAGGGTGACTCTTCCATCCCGGATTATAATTATTTGAACAAGGATCATTCCTTGGGTTAGAGAACCCTTGGGCTGCATGGACTTGTTCCTGGACAAACTCGGGATATTGGGGAGCCATAGGACACGACAGAGTGTCATAACTACTATCTGCACAGATGTCACACACCGCACTCACTGGAGTAACAGACGAAGGAATAGTCGTAGGTGGTTGACCTTGAGCAGCAAGCAGTTGATCCTTTTTCACAGACAATGCCGCCACTTGTTGGTTTATCACTGTGGTGCTTTCTACCTCATAAACACCCTTCCTAGAATTAGAGGTTGAAGAAGAACCTCTATCATTTTGATTTATCTAGGCCATAATGACAGAATCCTCACTGAGAATTTCGAATAAATCCCATGCCTCCTCGGCACTCTTCCTTAAAATTGCAACTCCACTAGCAGAATTCACTAGGCTCTTATCCTTAGCACATAGACCCTGGAAGAATGACTGGACAACTTGCCAATCAGGAATACCATGATGGGGACACAATCGAAGGAGTTCCTTCATTTTCTACTATGACTCATGAAACGACTCACCCTCTCTCTGAATGAAATGGGTAATAGCATACCTCATTTGAGTGGTACGACCAATAGAGTAAAACCTAGCCAGAAATAATGTCTGAAGATCAGACCAAGTGGTAACAGGCTCTGTGGTCCTAAGGGTGTTAATCCAAGTCTTAGCTTTATCTCGCAGAGAATACGAGAACAGAAGGAGTTTAATGGCATCAGCAGATGAGGCCCTGAATTCTAATGGTGGAACAAATCCCTAAAAATTCAGTAAGGTGATCGTATGGATTCTCCCTATCCAACCCATAGAAGGTTGGTAACATCTGAAGTGTGGCATGACGAATCTCATACTGGACGTTTTCAATATTGGGAATTTGAATGCAGGAAGGTGGAGTGAATGCACCAGGCATAAAGTGATCTCTAATCATCCTAGGTGTTGGCTGGACTTGCTGTGGAACTACAACAGGTCGAGGGGGATCTTTGCCTTGGTTTTCCATTGGATTGACAAATTCTGACCCTAGATCGGGTCGACTTGCTCGAAGAGACCGTAAGGTACTTTCTAACTCTAGGTCAAGTGGTTGTAGGTCACAGGACACAGACCTTCTACCGTGCATGCAAATAATCCCCAGATGAATGGAATGCAATGAGTGAATTTAAAATATTATGAAAATAGACTTGAGATGAGAAGATACTCCCCTCGGTCCCGATTGCTAATCTTTACGCGGTCCTATCCAACACTTTGACACCTGGGCAAAATTTTATATATATATTTTTTTTAGCAATTTTGGCTTTGGCCTTAGCGCGCAAAATCTTCAGCAGACCTGTAAGTCAACAACCTGAATTGAGAAGAAGGGAAGATTCATTGTAAATTCTATAACCGTGCAATAATCCCCGGCAACGGCGCCAAAATTTGATCAATCCAAACAAGGGAGGTTATTTTCTTGTTCGTGATCAATATTTAAATTTATAAAGTACTTGTGCTTAAAACCTCAATTCGTTAGAAAAGTAATTAGTGCACGGGTGTCGAACGCAGGGACTAATGGCTGAGTTATGAGAAGTTGTTCTGAATTTGATTTTAGTTACCAAACGATTTCTTGATTTTGAAGAGTTGGTTGTTTGTTTAAACTAAAGAGCATGAAAATATGATTAAATCAAATTAAAGGAAAACCCCGGGTTTCGAATCCACTTTAGTTAGGGAATTATTATGCATATGATTAACGCAAAGGTTTTGCAATCGTTTATGATTGGTGATGATCTAAACTACAAGAATAAGTCATCGAAAATATATTACGCTTGTGTTCATATAGTAAACTCATCCAAATAAGGCATAACCTGTCAAGCGAAGCATGCACAAGTTATCCTAGTTAGGTATGAACCAACTAATGAATACTAACGTATTCAATCAATACTATTGCACAACCAATATGAATATAATCACAGAAAACATTCATATTAAAAGATAAAAGATTCATTAAAGAGCGGATTGCATAGAATGGCAATCTCTCAAAGTTGTACAATTATCATAATCTATTACAAAACCTTGAACCTTAATCAAAACATAATCAAACCACTAACCAAGCTTCATCTACACCCGAGGAGAAGAGCTTAGCTGCCCATGATCGGGGCTGAATCACCGGAGGTCTTCGTTCCTTCCATGTGCAGCCAATATCTTAGTTGAATGGTATGAGAGAGATGGTAGACAGATGAGAGAGAGAGATGAAATGCCAGAGAGGCTAGGGTAATTGATTGATACTAAACAACTCTAAAAAGAAAGCTTAAATACTTCCCCACAAACCTACTAAATTAAAACTCTCCATAAATAACTCAAAAAGGCAGTAAAAAATCGCGGGCACGACTCCCAAAAAGAGGCTCTATCGATAGGCAAGGTATACCCTATCGATAGGGGTGCAAAATTGGAGAACAGGGTCTCTGCCTATCGATAGGCCGCTACCCTAGCTATCGATAGGCACCCCCTATCGATAGGCCATTGATAGGTCAGCTATCGATCAACTCCAAAATGCTCCATTTTCTTCGTTTGTGCTTCCAGATGGTGCCCAGGTACTTCCTTGCATCCTTTTGAGTGTTTTTCCTTCCCTTTGACTCCACTTGTAGCTTCATCCGGGAACGTTTGCAGAGAACCCACCTCAAAAGTGCTCGAATTACTGCTTTTATGAAGAATTCCTACAAAACATGGGGAAAAATAATAAGTTCATGGTTTATGACTATTAAATAACAAAGTTCAAGTAAAATCTGGTAATAATAAGTCGAAAAGAGTCAATAAGTACATTGATTGCAGAGCAATCACACCCTCCAACTTAAACTTTGCTAGTCCCTAGCAAACCACTGGATCTTAAAATAATATTAAAATAAAGAAAAACTAACTATCCATAAACAATAAAAATAAATAAAAGCCACTTTCGCAGGGAATCGCGATTGCATTTAGCGTATGCAACAAGCCTTTAAACCCCTAGGTTACCCCTAGTGGACGAGTATAGTCTCGTGAGGGTTTGCAGAAACGACACCCACAAACATAAGGACTGACTCAATTATAAACAATATAGAAAAGACTCAACGAAACACGCAAACCCAACAGATAAACAAATCTCATGCCTGATTACTCGAACATACCATGCATATTACACCACTGAAAATACATAACTTGTGTACTACTAGGTCTAGTTCTGAATAAACAAGTTCTCAAATGTGTTTGTGGGTGTAACCAATGGTGAATGAACCTGTAGTGTTTAAAGCTCATAAAAGTAACCCTGTGGTGAATTTCAACTTCAAATTCTCTCTATGGTGTTCACTCTAAAAAAGAATGTATCACTGAAATGGGTATGAGGAATGTAGATTGTCCCATAAAGAATATATAAGTTGGAAAACTCATATATAAAGCTCAAAGAATACAGAGTACTGAAATAAGAACAATTATGCACCAAAATTCACCAATTTATAACACACATATGGCATGGAAATAAATAATATTCATAAGGGAACATTAAGCAGAATTAAAATAGAAACCAAGGACTTGTATTAGCTGTATTGTACTTGGGTTACAAAAAGAATAGGTTTGCCAAAACTAGGATGATTTAATAATATGGTTCAGGAATCTACCCTAAATCATCCTCCTATACCTATACCCCAAAAACGACTGACTCCAAACTAAACTAAACAAAGAACTAACTGACTAACTGACAACACAACCTCTAACTAAACACCACCCTCATCAGCATCAGAATGCTGCTCAACTCGAGCTCTCATCTCATCTTGTGGACCCTCCGGTACCATATCCTCTGCATGAGTATCCCCAGCTGGGATATCAGCTCCAACCTCCTCAGGCTCATCAAACAGTGCAAAATCAACAGTCGTGAGAGATAGCTCCTGCTGAATACGCCAAAGAACTCTCTGCCGGGCAGACTGACGCTGCAACTCAGCTCGGATCTGCTCCTGCTCTCGCATAATAGTCTGCTGCCCCACCAAAAGCTGCTGAAGCATACTCTCAACACTAGACTGTGCAGGCATACTAGATGGCTCATCCTCGACAGATGGCTCAAGTGGCTCAGATCCTGGTTCGCTAGCAGAGATAACCGGCCTCTTCCTCTTCTTCATTCCCCCACTCGCCTGTGCTCTAGCGGCTTTCTGAGCCCGCTCAATAGTAACCGGAGTGATAGGACCTTCGCCCCATAAAAATGTCTCTTCGGTATCTACTCCAGCTTCTATACAGAGTTTGGTGATCATTTGGGGAAAAGGCATATTATTGCGCGGTCTGGCAACGATGTAGGACTTAATTTCATTGAAAATTAAAAGTGCAATATCCATAGTCGTCTCTGCCATAAACTCGACTAGTAATTGTATTGCCTCTAAAGATGCCAAAGAATCTGTCCCGCGAGGTCGAAGATTTGCAAATAACAGCTTATTCACAGCTGCATACTCCGGTTTCAAGTTACCTGCTGAAAACCGTTTTCCATCCCCTTTATTCTCATCCAGACAAGCAATGGCTGCACAGGCCTGAGGGCCTTTCGGAACATAACCTCCATGGGGATACTCCACAGACTGTGGAACAGGTCGCTCACATCCCAGATGCGCAGCAATCATATCAACAGAGACTGAAACAGTAAGATCTCCAATCTCAGCAGTAATAGTCTCGTCATCAAATTCATCCTCTCTCGCTGCAATATAAAACTGGCGTACTAAAGAGGGTTTGTATCCCTCACCCTTCTCCATCCACGCAGTCAATTCGCGCCACAGCAGTTTCTGAACAATAATGCTATCCTCGCCAAAAGAGGTAGCACTAACATAACGCTCGCAATTGAATCTGCGAGACTCAATGAACTCTTCCCAAGACTGTGTATTCCTTTCTTCTTCTTCTTTGGAGGGGGTGCAACAGGCATACGCCGAGTCTGAGTGCCAGCCTCTTTGGCTGGTCTCGTAGCTCGTGCGGGTGCATCAACAGAATCCACATCATCAGAGTATGCACCCACATCATCACCAACTGGTCGTCTGTATCCTGGATCCGAAGCGGAGTCACTAAAATCTGTACTCGACTCAGACGACTCCTCCCTAACTCTCTTCCCCTTCCCTGCATAGGTGGCAACAGCTTGGCGAGGTCTGTGGGGTGCAGGGGCAGCTGGATCTGTAATCTGAACACTCTTCAGTGGCACTGCTGCGGGTTTAGCTTTTTGAACAAACTGAGTTTTATCTTTCTTTCCCTTCCACACAGATTGAGCGGTTTGTTTTTGTTTTGCCATGTTCAGTGCACTAATCCCACACTAAGTAATTTACCACAGAAGTAAAAAAAAACCAGTACAGCGAATCTGTAAATTATTTCAACCCAACTCAGCAGCAACTTAACTGACAAACTCTGTAACAAGACATCAAATGCCCAAATAAAAATAGCATAGCACTGCAACAGACCAATACTAACTGATTCCAAAACCCCAAAACATGAATTATCACTATTCAACCAATGTTACCTCAATTCACACAGTAGCAATATCTACCAATCCACCAACAATACCAATTTTCAGTGCCCTAATTCTGTCCTCACCACAGCTTCAATTCAATTGATGATGATGCACAAACAAGTCGTACTCACAATTTCATCACAGCTTCATCACTATTTCAAAATATGGGTATGTGGGGTTGTGATGACTTGGGGAAGATGACAGTATTATGAAGGTGTGATTGGAGAAGGTGAGATGGGGTTTAGAGGAATTTAGGATCGGGCAGCTTGGGTTTTGGGTGATTTGGAGTTGCCGGAAATGACAGTGCCGACGAGGACTACGGTTGACTATGGTGGGTTGATTTGGAGTTGCCGGAAATGACAGTGCCGACGAGCACTGCGGTGGACTGTGGTGGGGTTGATTTGGATACAGCGAGCTTGGCAGCCAAGGTGATGGTGGTAATGGTTTCGGAGGTGGTCGGCGGCGAGAGAAAGCTTGCCGGTGATGGAGTTTGGTCTTGGGAAGCTTGATCGTCGACGGCGGCAAGGTGATCGGCGGTGAGTGAGAGCTGGAGATGATGGCTTGGGCCTTAGGTAAATTGAAACTAACCCTAAGGTAAAATCGGGGACTTTTACTTTACCAAAGCAAAATTTTTATTATTATTATTTATTTATTTTTATTTTTAACAGCTATCGAAAGTGAAGAGGCCAACCTATCGGAGTGGAGAAGCAGCCTATCGATAGGCTATATAAAAAAAATGCAACCTTGCTGTCTATCGATAGATGGCAAAAGTCATCGATAGCCAGCCTATCGATCAAAGATACCTGCTATTACTTTTCGACTTTTTCTTTCCAAAAACCTTCCCGAACACTGATAACACCATTTTCTCAGAAAATTCTATCTTTCTACTCACTTTTTAGCACATTCCCACTGGTAATATCATCTTTGCCCTTCTGTACTGCCCAAAAACTGCTTCAAACTGAAAACCGAATATACAGAACCACAACCAAACCCTTCTTAGGATCCTAGGTGCAAAAATGAATGGATATGGAGGCCCGAACATGGGTTCAAGTGGTGATTCGACTCGACAGACGAAAAAATTAAACAGACTGACGACACAGGCTCAAGGACTCAAAAGAAAGGCCTTGATTTTAAATCCATTCATGCATTATGTTCCCATACGATGCATAATTCAAAACAAGAAACCAAATACACTGAAATGATTAAGGAGTATTATTTATCCCAAGAAAAGTATGTATGGCTCAAAGTAAGCATATAGGGTCATAAGTCTCCATTCTATTTCAAAGTCAACATTCATATGCTAAATACATCAAGGAACATTTCACCAAGGGTTGTGCATGTGTATTGTTTGAGAAACAAGTTCAAGCATCACTAAAACCTTATTTTACATTTATTATGATCCAATGGGTATAACATATGCAAGAAAGTTAGGGAAATCAGCATAATAGATTGTTTCACTAAAATAAAAAAAAACACTATTAAAATAAATCATAAACATGCAAATATAGAACATATAAATGATAACAAATATAAATGCAAATGAAATAACACACCCCTCCAACTTAAAACCCAACATTGTCCCCAATGATGGTAAGTGAAAAGGATACAAAAAGAAAAAGACTCAAAAGACATTAATGGTGAAAAAAATGAACACCCCTCCAACTTAATCCTAGTATTGTCCCCAATGATGGAGAACACCAAAGAACGGACTGAGAAAGACGGAAAATTCAAGCACCGAACAAAAGATAAACCGACACAAGGACTCTAAACGATCGACACATGGGTTTCCTCCCAAGAAGAGCTAAGTTTAGCGTCCTCAGCCAGACGTAGTGGTAGTCCTCAGTCGAACTCATAAGTGGGGTCCTCAAGATTCATGGACTCAACCACCATACCATCCCGAGTCAAATCCCCATTTCCAAAGCCTTCGATGTAAGGCTTAAGCCTTTGGCCATTCACCGTAAATGAAGAACCATTACGGGGATTGTGAATCTCAATAGCACCGTGGGGAAAGACATTGGTAACCGTGTAAGGCCTATCCCATCGAGACCGTAGTTTGCCCGGAAATAATCGCAACTTGGAATTAAAAAGCCAAACTCGTTGACTAGGCTCAAAAGATTTTCGAGTAATATGTTTGTCATGAAATTCTTTCATTTTGGCCTTATAAATTTTTGAACTTTCATATGCCTCGTTGCGAATTTCCTCGAGCTCACTAAGTTGAAGTCGGCGGTGAGAACCCGCTTCCTTCATTTCAAAATTAAACTGACGAATAGCCCAAAGGGCTTTATGTTCGAGCTCAAAGGGAAGATGGCATGGTTTTCCATAAACAAGCCGGTAAGGGGACATGCCAATGGGAGTTTTATAAGCTGTACGGTAAGCCCAAAGAGCATCGACAAGTCGCAAGGACCAATCTTTACGGTCGGGCTTGACCGTTTTCTCCAAAATATGCTTTATTTCCCGATTGGACACTTCCACTTGCCCACTGGTTTGGGGATGATATGGGGTCGCAACTTTATGGGTAATGGAGTATTTGGCAACAAGTGCCGCAAAAGGTTTATTATTAAAGTGTGAACCTCCATCACTAATGATAGCCCTAGCACACCCAAATCGAGAGAACACGTTCTCTTGAAGAATCTTCAGAACTACCTTATGATCATTTGTGTAGTGGCAACTGCCTCTACCCATTTAGACACATAATCCACAGCCACTAGGATGTATTCAAAACCATGAGAGATGGGAAAAGGTCCCATAAAATCAATACCCCAAACATCAAAAATTTCTACTATAAGAATCGGGTTCAGAGGCATCATATCTCTCTTAGACATAGAGCCCATCTTCTGTCAATTATCACAGGACCTACAAAAGTCCATAGCATCTCGAAACAGGGTAGGCCAATAAAAACCACACTGAAGAACATTAGCAGCGGTTTTCTTGCCACTAAAGTGTACACCACAAGCCAAAGTGTGGCAGAACTTCAAAATCTCATGCACCTCTTTCTCAGGGATGCATCGGCGGATCACTTGGTCCGCACAGTACCTAAACAGAATAGGATCCTCCCAAAAATAATTTCTAATTTGTGAAAAGAATCGATCCCTGTCCTGTTTGGCCCAAGTAGTAGGTATAAGCCCTGTAGCTAAATAGTTAACAATGTGAACAAACCAGGGCAAAGATACCTGAGAGACTACGAATAACTGCTCGTCGGGAAAAGAATCCCAAATCGGAAGGGTATCACTATCCTTATCGGCTAGAATCCTAGACAGGTGATCAGCAACTACATTCTCCGACCCTTTCTTATCCTGAATTTCAAAATCGAACTCTTGCAAGAGAAGAATCCATCTAATCAACCTAGGCTTGGTCTCTTTTTTGGATAGAAGGTACCGTAGAGTAGCATGATTAGAGAAAACAATGACTTTAGACCCTAACAGATAAGAACGGAATTTATCTAAGGCATAGACAACAGCTAGTAACTCTTTTTCAGTGGTGGTGTAGTTCATTTGAGCATCATCAAGAGTTTTACTAGCATAATATATAACTCGAGGAAATTTGTCTATCCTTTGACCCAAAACAGCCTCTATAGCGTAGTCAGACGCATCACACATAATCTCAAATGGATAGGACCAATTCAAGGGCTGCATGATAGGAGCAGTGCTCAAGAGAGAGCGCAATGTGGTAAAGGCTTTCAGACAAGCCTCATCAAAGACAAAGGGAACATCCTTGGCAAGAATATTGCACAAGGGCCTAGAGATTTTACTGAAGTCTTTGATAAATCGCTGGTAAAAACCGGCATGTCCAAGGAAGGACCTAATCTGCTTGACGGTGGTTTAAGAATCGATTCAAGCATCGGGTCATGTATATAATCAAATACAAATAATCAATATAAATAAATCTTACTTGATTACGATCTTCGATGTAGCCTTCCTTCGAGTTTCAAACGGATGAAACCTCCAAAGCGTATCCACACGAGAATAAAACTCCCTAAGCTTTTCTAGTCTTCCACAACACTTTGTAGCAAGCTAGAATGGAGAGGGAGAGGAGAGAGAATTTTCGGCCACTAGGGTTCTCTTAACCCTAGAATGTGATGAACACATGTATTTATAGACTTTCTCATCTTCTGGGGTGTTTGGTTACTAGTGCTAGCATGACTAAACATCCTTGAATAGAGTAATCCTATTCTTGGTTAGTTTTGATTTTTAATTAATTAACCTTTAATTATTAAAGTCAAACTTAACTCAAAGACAGGATTCCCCTCCCACAAGTTTAAGGAACTCACTTACTCTCTATTGTGTGTGACCCTTTGGGTTCACCCTAACCTAGCAGTGACAGGGACATCTCTATGTCTCCCAAAAATAGAAACTTTCTATTTTAAGGTTCAATTGGAACGATTCCAATTTTGCCCTCATTGATAACACTTTATCAATAGGCTTTCACTGGTCATGAGTGACATCTAGCAACATATCATGACATACCCTAGGTTTAGGTGAATAGCAGAACTATGTGAACCCTTCATGTTATTTAATCCTTCATCCCCTAATGTCACAGTTAAGATAATAGGTATGGTTTTAGTCAAACCCTATCTTAACAACTTGATATCTGTCCCACAAAATATAATCTCAATAAGGTAATCGCAGTGAAACTCTTTTCACTGTTTACCTATCACTCTGGCCAGAGGTTCCCTTTGAGAATTATCTTTGTGAACTTATCCTGACATTCTCTCTCATATAACTGAGAGTGATGATCCCTTATTGCACACTCATCCATCTTCATGCATAACTCATTAGAGCCAATGAGCACCGATTACAACCTTATGGATAAGGCTGTACAAGATACTTTCAAACTCTAGCAACCTATGCATAAGACAGCTATGGTGTCTCAGGTCTAAGGACTACCAAATAAATGGACATAACACTATAATATTCCTTTGACAGAACTACCATAGGAATACTCTTTGTAGATCATGTTCAGTGTACATATTATCTAATATGCACCCACATATTAACCTAAGTGTCACTACACTGATAGGAAAGACTACCTATCCTCCATATGAGTTGGTTTAAATCTGTGCTACTCTTCATACGGTTAATTAAATATCCACTTTAATAAACCTTTGAGTAGGAACTCTTTTAGAATAGATGTATATGAGAAATATCAGTCTCTCTATCTCAACACCTTGAGATGCATATTTCTCTTATCATTTATTCATGGACCTTATCATAT
>JAESVK010056436.1:0-12089 GCA_017140935.1 Hamamelis virginiana | reverse complement strand
GGGGGGGGGGAGCCAAAGTAGTCCTCCAAGTATCCCATGGGTCCCAGTTCACCTGAAGATTATGAAGAGTATGAGAGTTGAATTTGGAAGATTTAAGAGGAAGACAATGGTTTGAGATTTTACCTGTTCTGCAGTAAGACCGGCAAGGATAGCTTTGGCAGCAGCATAATCATAACTATGGAGGTTGGAGTGTTTCCTGTGGCATGGATCAAAGCGAGCTAGAAATGGCCATTGGTTAACCCCCTCTTTCAAGAGAGGACAACCAAGACCCAAGTAGATGAATGCCCATACCTGCATGAAAGAAAGATCATGGAATTGATGAAAATATGGAAAGATTCTATTGAAAGACAATTGGGTGAAATCAGTACCTGCCATATGAAAGCCAAGCTGCCGAAATCCTGGGCAGCATCTCGAGATTTGTCACACATGGAGCGATACATAGTCGCTAATGCAGCTCCGCCCCAGTCATACAGGTGAACATTATCCGTGTCCTCCAAACTCTTCAAAAAGCCTAGAGGGGCTATGTCCTGTGTACCTGCAAAGAAAGTGCATGAGAGCAGATACAAAATGAATGCATGGGCAATATCCTCGGGTTCCCCTCCCTCCTCTTCATTTTGAACACTGAAGTGATTATAGATCCAAGAGCGCCTGACTCCTCTTTTTGTCAAAGGAACATTTTCAACGCCCAAAAGGTTGTACAGGTATTCTTCATCTGTGTGAGCTTCTTCATAAAAGGCGAGTGGTTGGCCTCCAATATGAAGTCCTGTAATCATAGTGAAGTCAAGTGGGGTCATAGTCATTTCCCCAAACCCGAAGTGGAATGTGTTGGTGGTGTCCCACCAGAGTTCAGAAAGAGCAATCATGGCCATTCGATCCATGTTATCGAGCCAGAGAGAGTCCAAGAAGAACTTATTGCTCAACAATGGCCTTAGCTTGGGGTTGGCGTGTCTCCATTAATTCCCACCATTTTATTAGCTTACCTAAGGAGTATCTTGTACGGATTTCGAAATTGGGCTACATAAACACATTTGGGGTTATATTCACATCAAAGCAAATGTTGTTATTTCTAAAGGAATTTTGATTCAAATGCAATGCAAGCATGATTATTGATTTACATATCATGAGATGAAGTAAATTATTTATGCTTTGAATGAACCAAAATGATCAATACATTTTCAAAAGGTTTTTACAAAAAAAGATGTATGCATATTGTATGACACAATTTATTATCAAAGGCATGGTTGGTGTCACCAAAATCTAAAATGTTTCAAATTCAAAATTGATGGTGTTTTAATCAAATTAAACATCATAGAAAATTTTTAAGATACTTTACTTGACATGAAATGACTTGTAAAGAAGAAAATGGATAATGGTGTCATTGAGGCATTTTATCAAACATGTGATATGCATATTTTCAAAATGATATTTTCAAAGAAGATTGATCATGGCAAATATTTTCTAAAATCCTACAAAAATCATTGAAACATGATTAGGATATGTTTGATTTGAAAAATCAAAGCTTACTTCATTGAGACATTTCATCAAACACTTGGTGTGCACCATTCACAAGCTTGTGAAGCTATGAAATGGGGCTCCCATGCTTTTCCCAAAGGTTACAATGATATGAAAATCAACAATCAACATGCAAACAAGCATTTCAATTCAACCAATTGCATATGAATCAAGAATTATTGAGGAAAGTTAACTTACATTGTCTTTGGAGTGAATATATGAAAGATGTGTTCTAGGCTCCAAGAGTAGAGATGGTGGATGAGAATCTCCATATGAGGGTGCCTTGTATCTAGCTTTGACTTCCAAGAATGGATATTTTAAGTAAGGTGGAGGTAATTGATCCATCTTTTGAAAAGAATGGAGTATGTGGGAAATAGAGAGGTTCACACCAAATGAGAACAAGTTGAAGAACTTGAGAGAATGAAGATGATTTTGTGTTGGCAAGAGTGCAAACCAAAGACTTGATTGAGTATGTATGAATTGAAGATCAAAAGCTAGGGTTTTGGAGCAAAACCAAGCTTGGAAGTGGTTTAGAATGAGCACAAGAGTGCATATGAGCATGAGGGGGTTTAAAAAAAGAAAAAAATTTTCGGGTCACACATGGTGACCGTCCTAGCTAGGACGGCCAACCGTCCAGCCCAGGACGGCTAGCCGTCCAGGCTAGGACGGCCACCAGTGTGCCCCAACTTGATTTTCTCAATTTTTGTTTTTTCGGTCAATTTTCTCCAAAATTAGTTCATGTTTTGCATGGAAATTACCACTAAATGATGATTTTGAATGATGATTTTGAAATTATGATTTTGAAAACATTATATATGGGAGAAGTACCATATAATTGAGGCTGTGTTCATGTGGGAGATGTACCATATGGACAATGAGTTTGAAGTTATTTTATGTGAGACATAAAATAACGATTTGAATTGTCTTTTGTGATTATTTTATGTGAAACATAAAATGATGAGGTATGATTATTTTATGTGAGACATAAAATGATGTTTTATATGGGAGATGTACCATATAATTGATGATATGTTCACATGGGAGATGTACCATGTGAACGATGAACTTGAGTTATTTTATGTGAAGCATGAAATAACATTTTGAATGATTTGTGATTATTTTATGTGAAATATAAAATGATGAGGTGTGATTATTTTATGTGAGACATGAAATGATGCTTTATATGGGAGAAGTACCATATAATTGATGATATGTTCACATGGGAGATGTACCATGTGAACGATGAACTTGAGTTATTTTATGTGAAGCATGAAATAACATTTTGAATGATTTGAGATTATTTTATGTGAGACATAAAATAATGCTTTATATGGGAGAAGTACCATATAATTGATGATATGCTCATATGGGAGATGTACCATATGAATAATGAGTTTGAATTGTTTTATGTGAAGCATAAAATAATGGTTTGAAAATATTTATATAGGAGAAGTACTATATAAATAATATTTCTTATGGGAGATGTACCGTAGAAATAATGAATCTGAACTATTTTATGTGAGAGAAGTATCACATAAGATGATAACCTGCATGTGTTTATGTGAGAGAAGTATCACATAAAATGATAACTTGTATGTGTTATGTGAGAGAAGTATCACATAAAATGATTTTGTGTATGCTTATGTGAGTGAGATATCACATAAATGTTTGTTTTGTGGTTTGTTGGTGTGATTGATTTTGAAATAATTGGAAGTGTGACTTCCAAGAATTATTTTCATTCTGGATTTGTGCAGGAAATAGATTCCAATGATGGTGAGAAGTTGGTTTGATCATCCCTCTTTTTGTTGTGGCAAAAATGGGATGCCATTTTGTTTCGTTGGTATTACATGGCGAAGCCATGAAACACCAACGAGGGGCTTCTGTGGACACCCCATTTTTACCATTTATTTCTACCATATGTCCATGCAAATGATCACCTAGAATAGCTGATCATTGGGTGAGGAATTGGCCTTGTAAAGACCAAATTGACCAAATTGCCCTTTGCTGAGGAAAATGACAATTCATTATTTCATGTGTACATTTGGATTGGAATCAACCCATTTGTATTGCATTCGACTTTTGAGGTGTTTTAGAACATCCCTGTAAATTTTCATGGCATACTGATGAGAGCTCGATAGGTAATTAGGGTTTTTGCGACTTGAAGGGCATTTTCGTCCTTTTTCTCGTATAATTTCCGAATGACCTCCGAATTCGAAACGGATTGTTTCATGAGGTTTATATGGATGTGGGGAGTGTATTTGATGTGTCAATTGAGCCTTTGAATGGTTGGGATGGATTCTACCAAAATCGATCCCACGGGTAAGGATGAGCTGAATTAGGGTTTCGATCAAATTGACCGTGAATTGGTCGTTTTCACCAAAACAAAAGATTTTCAAAACATGTTTTCAAGTACCAATTTCATATTAAAACCATGTTTTTAGAAGTGGTGCAAGCCTAATTGATCAATTTTACAAAACAAAGAATGGTCATATGACCAATTTTGGCACAACCGGATCAATTGGCTAGCTTTTTGCTAAAACCCTTGGCCATGGTCAATTGATTTTAACCCAAAAACATTCTAAAAATGTGGAGGATCAAAACACGGTCGTTTTGAGCCCTGAACCATCGGATTTGGATCAAATTTGACCAAAATATGGCCAAAATTCGAAAACCCTAGAATTGGGGAACAAAATTGGGATAGTCAGCATGGTGACCGTCCTAGCTAGGACGGCCAACCGTCCAGCTAGGACGGCCAACCGTCCATGCCTAGGACGGCCATCAGCTTGCTCGAGCCAATTTTGCCATTTTGGAATTTTTCACCTATTTTGGGCCGATTTGATTTGATTTTTTTTGCATAAATTCGAAGGGTTTCAGCTTGCAAACCCTATGAGGATTGGTTCTAAGCCCTATGATCGTTTTTTAGAGGAATTAATCCTAGCCATTCAATGTTTTAAACCCTAACTCTATATATGCTTCATTATAGAGTTAGAGGGGGGGAGGTTCGAAAAGAGGAGAGATTTTTAGGGTTTTGGAGAAGGAGGCTACAGATTTTTAGCTCTTCATCTCTACACCATTGAAGGGGCAAGGATCGAAGGCTAAGAGCTTGGAGGAGGCTAGCCAAGAAGGAGATCGAAGGGTAAATCCTTAACTTTGACCCTCATTTTCATGGTTTCTTACATAAGTGTATGAGGCTATGTTATAAGTCCTCTTGATTTTCATATGATATGAATTCTCTCTTCTTTTTCTTTCTACTATGAGTATGTTTAACGTGATTAGAAGTAATTTTATCATTATTCTATGTGAGTATGCATGTTAGGGTTAGGTTTTCTTGTTATTTTATGTTTAGCAATCATGATTAGGGTTATTTTTTATTATGATTTTATGTGGTTAAATAGGTTTAGGATTAGTTTTGTTATTATTTTATGTTAGTATGCATGTTTAGGATTAGTGTGTTTTATCGTGATTTTATGTATGTATGCATAAGTAGGGTTAGATTTGTTGTTATTTTATGTTAGTATGTATGTTTAGGATTAGTGAGTTTTATCGTGATTTTATGTATGTATGCATGAGTAGGGTTAGATTTGTTGTTATTTTATGTTAGTATGCATGTTTAGGATTAGTGAGTTTTATCGTGATTTTATGTGAGTATGCATGTTAGGGTTAGTTTCTTGTGATTTTATGTGTGTAAGCATGCTAGGGTTAGTTTTTGTTATGATTTTATGTTTAGGATGAGTCCGTTGTTATTATTTCATGTATGCGAGCATGTTTAGAGTAAAGGTTAATATATTCATGTTGTCATTTGAATCTCATGATAATTGATTGGTGATTTTAATGGTAATATGAGTACGTTAATGTGTATTTTGACATGTGAAGAGTCTTGAGTCTTTTTGTTTGTGCTTTTTATGATTATTTGAACACTTGATATGGATTCGATGGCTTGAATATATAAATTGTGTACGAGGGAGCGTGCGAAGGTAAGATCCTCCCCTTGTGTTTAAAATAGTTGTTTAAAGCATATTCGTTGTTAGTTTTCTTATACATTTTGCATGGTAATTTAGTATAGCATGTTAGATTGTATGCTAGGGTGTTTATTTGTCATTTTTTATGGATTAACAATGTTTTTTAAGCCATTTGAAACATTTATTCAAATCTGTCCAGATTTGAATATATGCTTTGAAGTGGTTTAATTAACATTTTTAAGCCATATTTTTGCATGATTTTTATAGTTTTTTTATAGTATATTCATGTAGAAAGCATGATAAGTCATCTTCACATTTTTATTCTTTGTTTTCATGATTTTTAGAGTGGTTAAAGGTTCATATTCAAATCTGTCCGGATTTGTTTATGCCCTTAAATCACTTCTAAAAATTATTTTAGGGCTAAATCTAACTTAGAAATATGTTTAGGATCACATAGTTTGATTAGTATGCATTTAGGAACATTTTCATGCATGATTAGAATTGATTTTGTGAATGTTTGATTAATTTAGTTAAATTACAGCATGCATTTGCATTAGTATGTTAGGGTTTTAGATTAACTTTAGGGCTAGTTAGAGACCCTAGGCTAGGAAGGTCACTTGACCTTCCCTAGGAATTTCCTTTGTTGTAAAAATCATACTCAGATTTGAGTATTTTAATCAATTTGAGAGTCAACCTTCGAGATATTTTATAAAAAGATTTTTGATGCAATATTTATGAAATAAATATGATTTTATGAGATATTTGATTATTAATTGATTTTCAAAAGATTTGAAATGTTTTAAAGATTTTCTTACCTTGGAATGAAATTCCTCCCATATGATTTGTTTTCTTGAAAATCTTTGAAAAAGATTTTTAACTGGAATTTAATTCTAAAGATAAGAATTATTTTGGAATATTTGGATTTTATGAATATCTTTTAATTTGAAATGATTTCAAATAAATGATTTTAAATGAATAAAACTCTCGAAGTTAGAGTCTTGAATTAGGTTGAAATACCTTTGATGATGTGATCGATTACAATAGGAGAGTCCTAGGGTAGTCGAACTACGTGGACTTTGATACTTGCTAGGTGATACTAGTAAGTTACGTAGGCGCTAATAGGGCTCAAGTCCGCCCTAGGATGCCCGTAGGGTATTCTAGGTTCTTAGGGTTTGTTTGTATTTTTTTATTATTAATATAACTAATATAGATTAATGCATTTATATCAATACTTTTTTTGGTTGATTAGATTATTTAGGATTGTTTGCATTAAGGATTTAAATAGCCCAAATAAATTAGAAGTCCTTTAATTAGGGCGAGGTGGGTGCCTACAAGTGAAAGCTTGGAACCTTCCCACGTCGTAACCTAGCCCCCGGATCCAACTCTGGTTTGTAGACTGTCTTTTCATTGAAAATGGAGTTTGTTTTATTGAAAATAAAATATTTTTATGGTTTCCTTATTCCTTAAAAATAAGGTGGCGATTCCTTTGTTTTGTTGATTTCTAAACCCCCCTAATCACATCGCCCGGTGATGATGTGGACTCACACCCAAAGCCCCGCCACGAGGCTGGTCCACAAAAATCTTGGAAGATTATGCTGAAGTTTTCAAGGAACCAACACAACTTCCACCTACACGTGAGATTGATCACTGTATTCCTCTCAAAGAAGGAACTGAGCCTGTCAACGTTCGTCCTTATAGATATGCCTACTTTCAGAAGGCCGAGATAGAGAAGCAGGTCCAAGAGATGTTGAATTCGGGACTTATAAAGCCTAGTACCAGCCCATTCTCGTCACCAGTATTGTTAGTAAAAAAAAAAAGATGGCAGTTGGCGATTTTGTACTGATTATCGATCCCTCAATGCAATCACCATCAAAGATCGCTTCCTCATTCCCACAGTAGAGGACATGCTAGATGAGCTACATGGCACCGCCTACTACACCAAGTTGGACCTAAGAGCTGGGTATCATCAGGTAAGAGTACAACCGACTGATATTCATAAAACGGCCTTCCGTACACATAACGGCCATTATGAATATTTAGTCATGCCCTTTGGCTTATATAACGCCCCATCCACATTCCAAGCCATCATGAATTCCATATTTCGCCCCTATCTCAGAAAGTTTATTCTAGTTTTTTTTGACGATATCTTGATCTATAGCCCTACTTGGGATATGCATCTTGATCACGTCAAAAAAACTCTAGAAATTTTAAAACAACAGCAATTCTTCATCAAAGCTAGTAAATGTGCTTTTGGTCAGCAAGAACTGGAATACTTGGGGCACATTGTCACGTGCCAAGGGGTAAAAGTGGATGATACCAAGATTTCGGCCATGATATCGTGGCCCCGACCTACTAATATTTCTGAGTTACATGGATTTCTAGGATTAACAGGTTATTATCGCAAGTTTGTTCGGAATTATGGACTTTTGGCTCGCCCCCTAACAAATCTTCTCAAAAAGGGGCAATTTGGGTGGCATGATGAAGCAGAGGAGGCATTTCTCAAACTCAAACAGGCCATGACTACAACACCGACATTGGCAATGCCCAACTTCAACGATAATTTCATCATTGAAACTGATGCCTCTGGTGAGGGTATTGGGGCGGTCCTTCAACAACAGGGAAAGCCAATTGCATTTATGAGCCGAGCCCTTGGGGTTTCAAAAAAATCGTTGTCTACATATGCCAAAGAAATGCTTGCCATTGTTGAAGCAATACGCAGTTGGCGAACATATTTGTTGGGGAGAAAATTTATTATTCAAACAGATCAGCGCAGTCTTAAATATTTTCTGGAACAAAAGGTTGCCACACCTGAGCAACAAAAGTGGGTTGCCAAACTCTTGGGTTATGATTATGAAATTCACTATCGCCCGGGTCACGAGAATTCCACCGCTGACGCTCTCTCCCGTTAACCGGACAGTCCTATTCTCAACAACATGTTTGTACCACAGGTGAGTATTTGGGAAGAAATCAAAGAAGCTGCTAAAGGAGACACATACATGGAGACTGTTGGCCACTTGGCCCAAGCACAACCTGAAGGCCCATACACAATGAGGAATGGACTGACCCTTTTCAAAGGCAAAGTTTTAGTGCCGCCCAAGCTTTCTCTGCGCAATAAGCTTTTATATGAAGCCCATGACACCAAAATGGGAGGCCACTCTGGGGTGCTGCGTACTTTCAAACGTCTAAACCAACAATTTTACTGGCCATCAATGTTTCATACAGTCCAAGAGTATGTGCGGAAATGTGAGATATGCCAAAAAACGAAGTCAGAGACAATGGCACCGGCGGGACTGCTTCAACCTCTTCCAATTCCGTGTCAGGTATGGGATGATATTACCCTTGATTTCATTGAGGGACTTCCGGTTTCCAACAGCAAAGATACCATTTTAGTCGTAGTGGATAGATTGAGTAAATTTGCACATTTTATGCCATTGTCCCGCCCATTTACGGCTAAAACGGTAGCAGAAAAGTTTGTTGAAGGAGTGGTTAAGCTGCACGGCATGCCCAAATCCATCATAAGTGATCGTGACCCCATATTTATCAGTCAATTCTGGCAAGAATTTTTTAAAATGTCCGGTACACAACTGAAGATGAGTTCAGCCTACCACCCACAAACCGATGGTCAAACAGAGGTAATCAACCGGTGTGTGGAGCAGTATCTTAGAAGCTTCGTCCATCAGTGGCCAAGGAAGTGGTATGTTTTTTTACCATGGGCAGAGTTCTGGTATAACACGACATATCATGCTTCAACTGGAATGACTCTATTCCAAGCTCTTTACGGACGACCACCTCCAACCATTCCAATGTATCGTAATGGTTCATCCCAAGTGAATGCAGTTGATCAGGAATTTCTAACCCGCGACGAGTTGCTACAACATCTAAAAAGGAATTTGGCAATAGAAGCAAATCGAATGAAACAAGCTGCAGATAAAAAAAGGCGAGAAGTAATGTTTCAAGAAGGGGATATGGTGTTCCTCAAGCTTCATCCCTACCGGCAATCAACAGTCTTCAAACGTGCCCACCAGAAGCTGTCCAGTAAATTCTATGGTCCTTATCGGATTCTAAAGAGAGTGGGCAATGTAGCCTACAAACTCCAACTTCCTGATGGAGCAAGGATTCACCCAGTGTTCCATGTTTCTCTTCTCAAGAAGTACATCGGTGATTCCTCTACAACAAGCACGGAAATGCCACCCATTGATAATGAAGGTGTGATTATTTTGGAGCCTGAAGCTATCATCGACAACCGTTGGGTGAAGCAAGGAGGAAAATTTACAGAGGAAAGCTTGGTCAAATGGAAGCGTCTTCCATCGGAAGAAGCTACTTGGGAGAACACGGCTATGCTACAGCAACAATTTCCTCACATGACCCTTGAGGACAAGGGTCCACTTCGTGGGGGGGGGTATTGATGAGTCACGAATGCCACGGAAGTCAGCAAGAGCACCAAAACCAAATCCCAGATATGATGGATGAAGAATAGGCTTGAGATTTGGACATGCAGGACCTAAAATCATGCATACAGGGGAGTAGGAATGGAGCACTCTTCAGCAACGGCTAGGAGCAGGAGGATTTGTAGCTATTCTGTTTTACCAATATCTTATTTTCTGTTAATTACTGAGTGTTGCACTTATGTTATTTATTTAGTTGTTACATTAGAAGCCTTTATTTTAGGCTATGAATCCGGGTAGTTGGTTAAGACTAGGTGTTTAAATAATCTCCGAAGATCAATAAAAATTCATTCAGCAAATTATTCAAAATATTATCTTGTGGTTTGTTCTTACCCAAAACAGAACACTTAGTTTTTCTGCAATTGCTAGTTAGCTACTGACTGGGACCTTATCAATTGGTATCAGAGCCAGGTTAGCAATGGCTACCAACAAAGAAATGATAGAAATCCTGGAAACTGGGCTGGGCAGTTTACAGGATGGCATGCATCGAATGGAGCTGGGTGTGGCTGACAAGCTGCACCAGTTGGAGGAAACGATCAACAAGTTGTCTGAAGTTGTTATTGCGACTAGAGGAGCATCAAGTCACAACACTCAGGATCGAGTTGGATCATCACGTTTGAACCGCGAGGAGACTGAAGGTGGTCAATAGATTTTCTCATCCAAAATGGTGAAGCTAGAGTTCCCACGTTACTCTGGAGATGACCCAACCGAGTGGTTCAATCGGGTGGCACAATTCTTTGAGTACCAGGGCCTAACAATAGATCAAAAAGTATCGTTGGCATCTTTCCACCTTGAAGGAGAAGCCAATCAATGGTGGCAGTGGCTGCGACGAGCTTACCAGGAAGAAGGGCGCCTGGTGACATGGGAGATTTTCGAAGAAGAGCTGTGGGCTCGTTTTGGTCCCACGGGGTGTGAAGATTTTGACGAAGCTTTGTCTAGGGTGAGACAAGTTGGTTCCCTTCGTGATTACCGGAAGGAATTCGAAAGGCTGGGCAACCGAGTTCACGGATGGACACAGAAGGCCCTCGTAGGGACATTCATGGGCGGATTAAAACCAGGAATATCCGAAGCTATCCCCATGTTCAAACCAAAGACACTGAAAGAAGCCATCAGTTTGGCTCGCATGAAAGATGACCAACTATCACGACAGAGGAAATTCTTGCTGCCACCACCAATCAACCGCGCACCACCAGCGCTACCGCATACTACTCGAGCAGCACCAACGACGCCAATCAAAAGATTGTCATGGGAGGAGATGCAACGACGGCGAGCACAGGGGTTGTGTTTCAATTGCAATGAGAGGTTCACCGCCGGTCACAAATGCCAAGGCCCTCAGCTCTTACTTCTCGAGAGCACCACCAACACCCACAATATCACATGTGAGGAAGTTACAGAGGAGCTGCAGGGAGAAGAAGACCAAGGAGAACAACCCGAGCCTGAGATTACGTTGCATGCATTGACAGGTTGGTCAGCCCCAAGAACCATGCGAGTTGCAGCAAAGGTTGGGCCATTTGAAGTGGTGGTATTGATTGATAGTGGGTCAACCCACAATTTCATTAGTACACGCATGGCCAATTTACTTCGATTACCAGTGGTTCCTACTGAAGCATTTACAGTCCGAGTAGCAAATGGCGAACGGCTTAAGTGCCAAGGAAGATTTGAGAAGGTGCAAGTACTCTTGCAAGGCGTCCCATTCTCACTCACACTTTATTCTCTTCCTTTAGAAGGTGTGGATTTCGTGTTGGGCATTCAATGGTTGGAGATGTTAGGATCCGTGGTGTGCAATTGGAAACACCTAACTATGGATTTCCAATGGGATAATAAGGCCCGAAGATTACAAGGATTCAATCACCAGCCTATCCAAACTGCTTCTCTGAAGGAGATGACAAAGGAATATCACCAGGGGCATTCAATATTTGCAGTTTGTATCTAAGTAGATGCGGAAGGGCCAATGAGCACTATCCCACCCAGCATGCAAAAAATTGTGGACACCCCAATTTTACCATTTATTTCTACCATATGTCCATGCAAATGATCAACTAGAATAGGTGATCATTGGGTGAGGAATTGGCCTTGTAAAGACCAAATTGACCAAATTGACCAAATTGCCCTTTGCTGAGGAAAAGGACAATTCATTATTTCATGTGTACATTTGGATTGGAATCAACCCATT
>JAESVK010056398.1:1164-13357 GCA_017140935.1 Hamamelis virginiana | reverse complement strand
GAGTATCTAATCCAATGGTCGATTTTTCAAAATATGCATCCCACAATTCCCTATGAGCTTCATGCTGACTTTTGAAAGTCAGCATTTACTTACTAGATCAGGACTTTATATATATATATATATATATATATATATATATATATATATAGAGAGAGAGAGAGAGAGAGAGAGAGAGGTGCTAATATCAGGTGCACCTGATGCATCTTGCATCAGGTGCCCTCTTGTAGAGCCACTTGCACTGTAAATTTTGGAAAACTGACCGTTGGATTAGATACCCCTATAATGTATGTCATGCTTGCCAAAAATCACAGTGATCCAACAGTTGATTTTTGAAAAATGTAACTTTGAAAAACTATAACTTTTTTTATCTTTAAAATGTTATCATTTTTTAGCAATCAGTTTTCTCATAAACCAACCGTTGGATCACTGTGATTTTTGGCAGACATGACATACATTACAGGGGTATCTAATCCAACGGTCATTTTTTCAAAATTTACAGTACAAGTCCAAAATTTACAGTCACTAGCATTGTAAATTTTGGAAAACTGACTGTTGGATTAGATAACCCTGTAATGTATATAATGCCTGCCAAAAATCATAGTGATCCAAAGTTTAATTCTTGAAAAATGTAACTTTGAAAAACTATTACTTTTTTGTTCATTAAAATATTATCATTTTTTAGCAATCAGTTTTCTCATAAACCAACTGTTGGATCACTGTGATTTTTGGCAGACATGACATACATTACAGGGGTATCTAATCCAACTGTCAACGGTCAGTTTTCCAAAATATATATGTGTGTGTGTGTGTGTGTGTGTGTGTGTGTGTGTTAGCCTTATGGCTTCAATCCAAATCTAGTTAAATATCTTACCCACATTTGTTGAATGATTTTGATGATAACAAACATTGTACTATGAATATTTTACATAGTGTATATGCTCTTAATTGAACTTCTTGGTCATTATCAAATGAATATATCATTGAATGTCATACATATGATTGATAATGGTGAATTATATCCTGTGAATATTATATTTGCTATCTAGTATATATCATGTAAAAACAGGAACCCTTAAATTGAATAATCAATGAAGATCAAATGCTCAATGAATGAGAATATTGCATTGAAGCAAGCTTTGCACTCCATTAGTGAAGTTCAAGCTTGGAAGCATAAGATAAAGCTTATCACAAGCATAGCACAAGACTTGGATAAAATTTGAAGAAATTTTGTGAAGACTTTGTCTCAATCTTGCGTGAGTGATTAGGACTTTATTTGTAAATCTCTTATTAGGATTGAACTTAATTTGGCTCAAAAGATTATGGACCTTTTAGACCATGTTTTCACCTTGGGAAAATCCTTTTGATTGGTCAAAAATGTCTTAAAATCAAAATGGGCTTTTATGAACTCAAAAGACTTGTTAATTTTCATAAAAATTGATTTTGTACATTGCCTAGTCGACTAAGCCTCATTGCCCAGTCGACTAAAGTAGTGGCAGTAAACAATTTTTGTGAAAATCCAAAAGTAGTCGACTAATAGCTTGTTCAGTCTACTAAAAGATTTGATAGTCGACTAATCACCACTGTCTAGTCGACTAACTGTGCCCAAATTTCAAATCAAACTAATTTAAACTTTGCTAGTCGACTAACCCTCTTTGTCTGGTCGACTAACCATGCCCTGAATCTTATAACGGCTAATTTTGATAAACTCAAACGGCTCTATTTGTGTGCCTAACGGCCATATCCTTCTTGGGGCTTATAAATACTCATTGTATAAGTCTTTAACAAGTAGTTGATCATATACAAATCTACACCAACTTGTTTAATCATCAATCTTGTATGATTTAGTCAAATCATCATTCTCTCTTTGTACACATCTTTTGTTTATCTTGTAAGATTGAAGAGTTGCTCTTAGTGAGCATTGGCCAAGTGCTCTTCGAGGCTTGAAGAAGTGTTTTTTGTGAGCACTAGTGAGTGTTCTTTGTGAGCACTATTCAGAGTTCTTTGTGAGCTTGTGAGCTTAGGTGAAAGTCTTCCACCTGGGATAAAGAAGGCTATGTAAAGGTTTCTCTACCTTGAATGAGTTAATCCTTAGTGGATTGTGGAATCCTTGGGATGAGTGCTTAAGGCGTGGATGTAGGCGGGCCGAACCACGTTAATCGCTGTGTTTGATTTCTTTCTCCCTTTCTCATTTCAATTAATTATTCATATATATTTGCTTCTGCTGAAATTAATTGAACCATAATTTTATTTGGTAATATTTGCTAAAGTTTGTCATAAACCCTATTCACCTCCCTCTAAGGTTATATATTTGAAATAACAATTAGTATCAGAGCAGGTGCTCTATATATGATTGTTAGCTTGAGTAAAAGATCATGGCAAACATTGTTGGATCAACCTTTACCCAAGGTTATCCTATTGACCAACCTCCTGTTTTTTATGGTAAAAATTATATGATTTAGAAAAATAGAATGAGTATTTTTCTTCAAGCTCGAAATTACAAAATGTGGCTTATGATTTGTGGTCATATAAAATTTCCTACTAATCCTAAAAATGAATGGACTGAAAATGAGCACAAAATTTTTGAAATTGATTGTTTGGCAAAACAATTTTTATACTCTTCTCTTTGTGAAAATGTGTACATGCATATTTCAACTTGTGAAACAACAAAACAAATTTGTGATGAACTTGAAATGATTCATGATGAAAATTTTCAAGATAAAAGATCCAAAATTCACTTGCTAGTTCATGAATTTGAAACATTCCAAATGAATGATGATGAGTCAATTTTTCAAATGCACTTACGATTTAAATGCCTCATTAGTCATTTGGAAATTCTTGGAGGGACCTATTCTAATGAAGATCTTATAGTTAAATTTCTCAGTTCTTTATCAAAGGTATGGGAAACAAATGTTACTTACATCCCAGAAGCAAAGGACATCTTAACTCTAAACATGGATGAACTCATCAATTCTTTTATGCAACATGAACCATATTTGAGAAGGCAACATAGAGAAGAAATTGAAGAAGAGACCGAGCATTCATCGTTCAATCATATTCAAATCTTTCCAAACATCAACCATGATGATATTATTGAGAATGAGGAAATCAATGGTGATGACGGTGATGATGAAGAAAGCATACAGCTCACTCAATCCAATGTCTATCAACTATTCAATGAGTGAATCAAGCGTGTCAAAGTCCAAAATATGTAAGCTTTGTCTTGAAAAGGGACACAAGAAAATATGTATTGCCCTCTCCTCATAAATATGAATGCACTTGAATTAATTATATCTAATTATGAAGAGGAGGACAATTCAAACATATCAACCCCTCATGACAATGGAAATCTATTCTATGATCATGGTTGATATCCTTGAAGGATAAAGGTAAGAAAACCAACTTTAGTTGGTAAATTAGTAAGAATTCCCTTAATCCTTGTTTATATTACATGCATATATGATTTCAGTCATTTATACTCTCTATCCATCATATTTTGAAGATTATTAATGTGAAATGTCATTTTTTTATATGATATTTTCATATTAACATGTGCTTATTTCGGTGAAATTGTTTGTATTTTAATGCTAATGAAATGTACTTAAAAGTTTTGTTAAAGACTGAGCTTCAATAGTATATTTGCATTTGCTTTGACTAAACTAAATGAGTATTAAATTTGAAAATGATGTTTTGATTGCTCATATATCACGTGCATACATGAAAAGAATTTTTTTAAAGAAAATTTCTTGAAAAATCAAATTTTTTGAAAGTTCTAGTCGACTAACAATTTCTACCTAGTTGACTAAAGAAGTAGTTTTTCAAATTAAAACTGAACAGACTTGATTAGTCGACTAATCATCTTTCTCTAGTCGACTAAAGTTTCTAAAAAAATTAAGCTAGCTACTGCCTCTCGTTTAGTCGACTAAACATAGTGACTAGTCGACTAAGGATCCTTATAGTCGACTAACATATTAGTCTAGTTGACTAACCGTCGGAGGATCTGTTTTTTAAAACCCGTACCCGTTCATTTTCATAATCATATTTCAAAACCCTAACCCTTCAAAACTCTTCAAAACTCTTCAAAACCCTAACCCTAAGTCCCCCATTGTTCTCTAAACTCAATCAAAGCATCTTCATAGTCATATTTCTTGCTCAAATCATCCCCATTTCCATTTGCTTGCTTTGAATTAACAATGGCACCCAAGAAATCAGTGCAAAGTAATCACTCTCATGGGGAAGGGTTCTCAAGAGCTTCTCTAAGGAACAAAGGGAATGAGAAAGTTGTAGATGATATTCCGGGTCGTGCTCGTTCAGGAAATTCTTATTCGGAACTCTTCATCTCTAAAAAATGTGAAACTCTCTGCACCGAAAGCATCGCCTCAAGAACAATTGTACTTGGTAAGAGCGTTCATCATTCTTTTCTCAAAGAATATTCCCCCTTCGTTTATTCTTTGTTCAAAGACTTAGACTAATTACCCATTATTGAAATTGAAAATCCAACCACGACTCTTCTTGTAAAGAATTTCTATGCAAATTTGGCCCTTGGTGACAAAACCTTGATTCACTCCTATGTAAATGGAGTTAGGATTAATTTTGATAGAGAAACCTTTGCTAGTCTATTTAGCATTCCAATAGGAGAATTGTATTGGTTCAAGCCTGAGAACCATCCCCTTAAAAGCGATAAATTTACCATGTTTGATGTCATTCGCCTCATTTGTGGTAATCCCACAATGGGCATCCATGAGTTCACCAAACTCACTTCCCAACTCACCCTTGATGATAGGTGTGAACCAGCCAACCTGGATCGGGAGGCCCCTCTCGTTCACTTTTGGGGGGGGTGTTTATCTTGAGTAGAATGTGGATGATGTTTATCCGTATCGATTTATCCTTCTCTATTATCCACATTTATCCTTCTTTATTATCCACTCAAGATAGGGTTTTTGAAAAAGGATAAGAGTTTGTAAAAACTAGGAGTCGCCACCTTATTTTTATGGAACAAGGAAACCACAAAAAAAGTTTTATTTTCAATAAAACATTGACCCCATATTTTGGAAAAGCATGGTCTTTCGAATCAAAGTTGGATTCGGGGGTTAGGTTACAAAGTGGGAAGGTTCCAAGGAACTCTTTGTAGACACCCACCTCGCCCTAATTAAAGGTCTCCTAATTAAGTTTGGGCTTTGTCAAAATCTTATCAAAACATTGCTATTTATCTAATCAACCACAAAATATGATAGATAATACTAAATAATATTAATAGATAATACAAAAGTATACAAGAAACCTAATGATCTTAGGAGACAAAAGTCAACCTAAGATTGGACTTGCATCCTATTGATTGCCTACGTACCTTATCAATTGGTTGACAAAGATCAAAGTCCACGTAGTTCGATTACATAGGACTCTCCTATTGTAACAAACCACATAATCGTAGATATTCCATCTTATCTTGGACTCTAGCTTCGAGAGTTTGAGTTTGATCAAAACGCTTGTTATGAGAGATGAAATTTCATTCCATTTTTGAATTTTTTCAAAATCACTTTTTAGAATTATTCTCGAAGTATAATCCTAGGTAAAATAGAACTCTATTCTTATTGTAATTCTTACAACAAAGAAGAGTCCTAAGTGGGATCAAGTGACCCCCCTAATCCTAGGGTTTCTAGCTAATCGAAGGTTAGTCTAAATACCTAAAACACTATGATATGCATGCTGGAATTTCTAGAAAAATAAATAAAAATGCATAAAAGATTATAAACAATGCATGAAAATAGCCTAAATGCAATCTAAGTTAGCTATGTGAACTTAGGCATGTTTTTATGTTGATTTTGGCCTAAAAAAGTGAGTTTTAATACACTTTTAGGTCACTTTAAATCCATGGACAGATTTATAAGTAATCAAAAAGTGGGTTTAAAACCCATAAAATAAAAGAATAAAAAAGTGAACATATGTACTAAATGCAACCTAATATGCATACTAAACTACCATCAAAACTTGACATTTATTCACAAGGGAAGGGACTTACCTTTGTATGCTCCCTCGAACACAAGTCATATCATTCCAAACAAGACATGATTAAAGTAATGACATAAACCTAAACTATTAACATGCATCTCTAACATAGTAACAATATAAAACTTAAAAAAATGGATTAATATACTTTCCTAACCTTAAGAAAATAATATGCATGAAACTAATATATTATCATATATTCTAGATATAAAATAAATCCTAATATTAATATGGTATGATAATATAAGAATGGAAGAAGAGAAATATGCATATATAAAAATAATCTAGTCCATTATGCATACTAAAGAAATATAGAACTTATACTATGCATGCTAATGATAAACTATATCCTATGCATACTAACAATAAACTAAACCTTATGCATACTAAGAAAGTAAAAACCTAACCTAACATCATTAAAGAAAAAAAAGAAAAAGAACAAGAAAGAAAACTACTAACCTCTACCTTCAAACCTTCAAGCTTCAAGCCTTCTCCTCAAGCTCCAAACCTTCTCTTCAAGGACTCTAAGGACCTCAAAAACTTTAAAACTTAAGCTAGAGTGTTATGGGGGAAGCTTGTGCAATTGCTCAAGCCTCTACTCTCCAAGCTAGCTCTTTAAAGCTTATTCTATGTGTTGAAACTGATTCTAGGGCCCTCTATTTATAGGGAGGCCTGAGTTTGATCAATGGCTGAGTTTAAATCTCGTAGGAATGATCCAAGGGTTCAAAATCAGTCTTCCAAGGTGTTCATACTCATCCAAAAGTCCCTATGGCCGAACTAGACACATGGCAGGGCTTGGAAGAGTCCCGGGCAGGAAAAACACTTAAAAAGAGCAATTATTGGCTGAGAGGATCGACGACCATCCACCCTAGGACGGTTGGCCGTCCCTAGGTGGACGGCCATCGGTCCTCCCTGCCAAATTTAGCCTGTGTTGACCTTCCTCAGCCCGTTTTGATCCGGTTTCGGCTTTTTTCGATTTTTCGGGCTCGTTTTAAGTTCAAATTTGACGATTCAAGCGCCGAAATGATCGTGATTCGATTCTCCATGTTTTAAGAAGTGTTTGAAGTGAAAATGCATTGACCTAGGTCAAAGGTTTAGGGAAAAGTCGACCGATTAGCTGTTTAGAGCCTGCCGGGCTCAAATTAAGGTTTTGAAATTTGCTAACTGATTGCTTTCGAAATCATTTCTTTTTCTTGAAACAAGTTTTAAAATGTTTTAGGAAAGTGTTTTGAAGCCTTTGAAGGCTTTGGTTTGATAAAAATATCGAATCCCGGTCGCTTTCGGTTGAAACCCTAATCTGGGCTTTGAAAGGGCCTTTCGGGCTTCAAGAGCCAATCATGAGCCAGAAGGCTCCACAGATCTTGTCATTGATCAACTTTGCTACCAAACACACTTTAAATATCTATGCCAGAGCCTCGAGACCATTCGAGACAAGATCGACAGTCATTCAGGGCTTTTGTGATTCAAAGGACCAAACTGCCCTTCAGTCACAAAAGGCCTTATTTTCTATCAAGCCTGGCTCGGAATGTCATGAAATTTTGCAGAGACGTTCCTAGACTCTCTAAAAATCTAATGCAAAAAGAACTGACTCAATCTGACCTAAAAACACACATGTGATAATGGCCTCTACCTAATTACCCACAAAGGGTAAAACTGGGAACTTAGGGTTTTTAGTCCCTATTTCACTTCTAATCAAAGGCAACCATTCATGACCATACTCATGGTAAAAAATGGATGTCTACAGAAGCCCCTCGTTGATGTTCATGGCTTCGCCAATGAATATCAACGAAAACAATGACATCCCATTTTTGACACAACAAAATAGGGATAATCAAATCAATTATCAAAATTATTTTGAAAGCTTCGCTTCAAAATCTCTTTTTCTAGAAGTCTCATTTCTAGTCATCTCAAGGATTTTCAATCCTTTTGGAAATTGCATTTCCAATTATCATAAAAAAAATGAGAGTTTTCAACTCATTACTAGAAATTTCATTTCTAGTCAACTTAAGGATTTTCAATCCTTTTGGAAATTGCATTTCCAATTATCATAAAAATTTGGGAGTCTACGACTTATTACTAGAAATTGCATTTCTAGTTATCTTAAGGATTATCAATCCTTTTGGAAATTGCATTTCCAATTATCATAAAAATTTGAGAGTTTTCAACTCATTACTAGAAATTTCATTTCTAATCAACTCAAGGATTTTCAATCCTTTTGAAAATTGCATTTCCAATTATCATAAAAAATTGGGAGTCTTCGACTCATTACTAGAAATTTCATTTCTAGTCAACTTAAGGATTTTCAATCATTTTGGAAATTGCATTTCCAATTATCATAAAATTTGGGAGTCTTCGACTCATTACTAGAAATTTCATTTCTAGTCAACTCAATGATTTTTAATCCTTTTGGAAATTGCATTTCCAATATCATCATAAAAATTTGGGAGTCTTCGACTCATTACTAGAAATTTCATTTCTAGTCAACTCAAGGATTTTCAATCCTTTTGGAAATTGCATTTCCAATTATCATAAAAATTTAGAGTCTTCGACTCATTACTAGAAATTTCATTTCTATTTAACTTAAGGATTTTCAATCCTTTTGGAAATTGCATTTCCAATTATCATAATAAAAATTTGGGAGTCTTCGACTCATTACTAGAAATTTCATTTCTAGTCAACTTAAGGATTTTCAATCCTTTTGGAAATTGCATTTCCAATTATCAATAATATCATACCTTTATATCATTCACATACATTTCATGTATACTTCATCAATACTTCATGTTTTCAAGGTTTTAGACCTCGAAAATGGGCTTTTCTCACTAGCCTTTCCCTTCATGGGTTCATTCACCTCTATAACTCCCTTCATGGGTCTCATAAGCTCACCAAATCAAATGTATTCATAACCATTTCATGATTACAAACTTATTTACACAATCTTTTCATTCATTCAATTCTAAATCTCATGGTTTTCAACCAAAAATTCATCATTTTATGTGAATTTCCCTATTCACAATTGCTCAATTCTCATCTTGGTATGCACCAAATCCTCTTTATTTCTTATCAATTCATCAAATATCATTCAATCTCAATCAAATGCATTTTCTCAAATCAAATTTTGAAAGAAAATGAGTCAAAATAGGTAACTTTCACTCCACTTTTTCAATCACCGATGATCTCATTCTTCACCAATCTTACCTAAGCTTCGTCTTTACAGGAGCGCCATGGATCGAGAGTGGATCACGAGGCATCAGGTTCACGGGGAACGAGAAAATCATCCCGGCGAAGATGATTTTGTACTGTTAGGTCTATAGGAGGCCTGCTTAGGGTTTTCTATGTAACTTTTTCTCTATGTATGCACCAAAAACCCTGATTAGCATGTAATTATATCCTAATGAGAATACAAATATGTTTCAATTGCTTTTTTGGTTCAATTTTAACCCGAAAATAGGTCAAAACTGACGAAAATTGAGCAAAAAGTCAAATCAGGCGTCAAAAAGTCTCGAAAAAGTCAAAATTAGGCAAAAATTGAGATCAGGGATGGATGACTATCCCTCCATGGACGGTTGGCCGTCCCTAGGGGACGGTTGGCCGTTCTTTGGGGGATGGTCATCGACCCCGATTCCCATTTTTTGAATATTTTGACGTTTTGAGAGTTCTATTTCGCCTCTAACTCGATTTCTTTGCCAAAAAGATATAAAAACACACCTCTAGGCTCACTTTCATCACACTAAACACAATGGAAGCTCTTAAGTTGATTATCAACCTATTCGTAGCAAGAATGAGGGCAGAAGACAAGAGGGTGTTCGCACGATTCGGCCTGACTTCGTGATTCTTTCTCTGTCATGTGAAGCTTGAAGACAAACTTCTCAACTCTGTGATCCACTTCTGGGACTCTGATCTTCATGTGTTTCGCTTCAACTGTGAAGAGGTATGTCCTTTATTTGAAGAATTTTGTGCCTTGATGAATGTCTCTATTAATGGTCCTTTCATCTTTCCTACCATCCATCGAGGTTACTTCCAAACCATTTCTTCTCTCTTTGACCTCTCGCCTATGGAAGCTTCTTCATATATCCATGAAAACTCCATTGATCTTCTCAAACTAGGTTTATTTTTCTTGAGGGAAGGGGGAAAACCACTCGCTCTTCATAGGCCTACCCAGTACGTACTCGCCTTATGCATAGTGGGTTGTTTTCTTGTTTCGAACGGAACCATTTTCATACCCATTGAAACATGTGAACTCATTCTGCCATTGTCGAAGTCTCATAACATCATCCCTCTGGTGCTAGCTGAAACTTTAAATGGGCTTGACCACTTTCACTCCAACTCTGCTTCTTGCATTAGGGGTAGCCCCATTCTCCTTCAGATGTGGTTGGCTGAGAGACTCAAGCTGATTACTCCTCTCGATGGGCCCAAACATTTGTCCCATACCTATTGTTCGCGTAAGCTTTTGTTTCTTGAGCATCGCTCGATTCAGGATATGATTATCTTTTTCTCTTCTCTGACTTGGGAGGATATTCAGTGGCATGTGGCCATATGGGATTGTGGTGAAGAGTATGTACTACACACTTCTGGATGTTGTCAGGTGAATCTTATGAGCCTAAAGCATACATCATTTTACTGGGCTTCTCGTGTACTTCGCCAAATGGGCCGTGCTCAAATCAATCTCCCTCTCAAAGGGCATGTTCATGGGGTTGAGGCGGCTATTCCTTCTTTGGTATCTTGGGCTGTGAAGAAATGAGCTTCAGGTTTATGTATGAGTCAGGTAGGAGATTGCAATGGGCCTTTTAGGCTTAATGGGGAGTATCGGGCTTGGCTTAAACAAGACTTGGGTTTGAAGGTGCATGCTATGAAGGATAAGGTTCAAAGCCTCGTTTATGGTTCTCGAGTTATAGCTCAGTCGGCAGGTTCATCACTTCCACCAGATGCGTCACGAGTTAAGAGAAATAGAGAAGATATGAGTGAAGCCCAAGCCAGCGGAGCGAGAAGGACTTAGAGTAGATTAGGGATTATATATTTTACTTTTCAAAGCAATGTAAGATTTGAAGAAAGTAGGAATCATGAACACACATGGCATGTAATAGATCTTTAAAAAGGCTTCTACCCTTTATGGATGAATAAATATCAATTTTATTAAAATCTCAACAAATAATCCTTTAATAATTACAATTAAACCAAACTCTTGGTGTTTTTACAAGAAATAGACCGCACCCAAAGTAACTTTATGGGCTGCCTACGTATCCATGTCCTTGATGCAATGCTTTGTCATTTTTCTCTAACTCTTTGGGGAATCAGGTCTTCGTAGTTCATGAATTAAATTGAAGAAATCCACTCTTTTTTTTTTTTTTTACTTGCTCTAACTTTTGCCTAAGCAGCCTTTTCAGGTTTTCTACTTAGCGAGCTTGATTTTTTTTTTATTTGAATACCCTAATTTTTGCCTAGGCAGCCTTTTCAGGTTTTCTACCTAACAGGTTTTTTTTATTTATTTATTTTTTATTTTTATATGTGGTACTTCTTCAATTGATCCAAATATGTAGGTTGAGAGAATTCATTCCCGTCAATGTCTGCAATCTTCACAGCTCCGCCTGACAGTATTTCTCTGATGATGTAAGGACCCACCCATGTAGGCTTGAACTTGAAAGAATCCATGGAAATATGCGGAATAAAGCTTTTTCTCCATGGAATATGAACCAAGATTTCATGATCAATTATATAAGCTATAATCAATAGTTCAAATAATGTAAATAACTTACATTGAAAGCCTTAGGAGTAGGATTAATGAAGGTGCAGCCCCTAACTTGAGAGCCTCCAAGAGTAATCCACACTAGTTGCAAGCTTCAAGAGATGAGAGAGAGAGAGAGAGGGAGAGGAGATAGCTAGGGATTTCACAAAACCCTTTTTGATCTAATCACAAGCATGGCCGACCCTCCTTGTGTCTATCTAATATGATGAGTGCTAGCTCTCTATTAGATAGATGGTTATCTTATTTCAAATTTGAAATAATTCAAATTCAAAATACAAGTGCAATGATAGATAATTTGTCATCTTATCTATAATTTGAAACCATTTCAAATTTAAATTTCAACTAACTTGAAATTCAATTAACTATTTGAAATCTTTAATTATCTTGCCATCTCATGACAATTTCAAATTTCAAATTTCAAATTTCAAAATTTCAAATTTCAAAAAA
>JAESVK010056395.1:0-11752 GCA_017140935.1 Hamamelis virginiana | reverse complement strand
AGACATTGTTTGGTGAGGGATTATTTATAGCACGAAGGGTTCATTTACATGTTCGTATATTCACCCACACCTAGGGTACGTCATGACATATTGCTAGATGTCACTCATGACTAGTGAAGGCCTAATGATAAGGGTTATCATTGAGGGCAAAATTGGAATTGTTCCAATAGAACCTAAAAATAGAAAGTTTCTATTTTGGGCGACATTGAGATGTCCCCTGCCACTACTAGGTTGGGATGAACCCAATGGGTCACACACAAAAGAACATAAGTGAGGTTGTTAAACTTGAGAGAGGGTTACATTCTAATTGATATATGTTTGGTTTTAATTAATTAAGGGTTAATTAATTAATAACTAAAAGGATATCTAATTCAAGAATGGGGATAACCTAAACGGGGTTTATGGTCATGCTAGCACTAGTAACCAAACACCCTAAGAAGAGGAGGGGCTTATTTAAAGAGAGTGAACCCTAGCTTTTTAGCAAGCATGCATCACTTTCTCTCTCTCTAAGATTGCCGCCCCTCTCTCTCTCTCCCTCTCCATGCTTGTCTTTTTCAAGGGTTGAAAAAATTCAAGAAGGTTTAGCGACTCTTGTGTTCGTGTGGACGTTCATTGGAGGCCACCATACTTTTGGGGCTCGAGGATTGAGCGAGGACGATCATCAAAGGAAGAGAATATCTCGAAGGAACAAATCAATGTAAGCTTTACTTTATTGTTTTAATTTAAAGTTGATTCGATTCATCGATTAAGTGATTTCATGGTTGAATACAAAGGAAAAATTTTTAAAACCTACCTTCCGCTGCATTCCTTGTTCGTATTCTTTCAGTGGTATCAGAGCCATTCTTAATCCTTGATTCGAATCATAAATGGCTTTGTATGGCATGCATTAAAAACTGTTTTTTATTAATTTGGGATTTAGAGAAATGCTCAATGAAGGATTCGGCCATGGGGTTTTGAACCCTTATTATTTTGTTTTTATAATTTGCAACTAGGGTTTCATAAACCCTAGTGATGGACGTTTTTGCATAGGGGCTGCCATGGTGGTTTTCAACCTTGAAAGGGCTTTAGAGAACCTAGGTGACGGCTGCAAAATGGGGGCTGCATTAGGGTTTTATCCCTTATGATTTTCGGCAACTAGGGTTTAGGAAACCCTAGCTAAAACGGCTATACATGGGGCTGCACTTTAAGGTTTTATAATCCTTATGTAATTCAGATTATATGATGGGTTTAGAACCTTGAAGATGCAGCCATGGTGATTAATTAGTGTAGAAGATGACCACATCAAATAGGAAATCTAGTTTTACTAGGAAATTGCTTGTTAATTTTGTTTCCTATTTGGTGTTCACTATCCTAATTTGTATAGGATAATAATTAGTTAATTTTTTATGAGATAATAAATTAATTAATTAAATGTTTATGATATGTGGCTGCAATTGGTGGTTTTAGAAACTACCTAAAAAGATAAGATTAGTTTCTTAATTTGAAAATTTTTCAAATTCAAAAGTTTCTTGTTTTTCAAGATAAAGTGGGATTTATTTTTAAATTTTGAAACTCTATCTTTGGATGATATGATTTGATTTTTAAAATTTGAAACTCTATCATTGGATGATAGGATTTGAATTTTAAATTAATCTTATGATATGGTTATCATCATGTTTTTGAAAATTGAATTGGTCAAAATTTCAAAAACCCTATCCCTATTCCCCCTTGCAATTTTCGGCCACACTAGGGTTGAGAACCCTAGTGTGTTTTGACCACTACTTGGTCTTCATTTTAATTTGTATGTCTTCACAAATGTTTTATTAAATGTTTATTTGATTGCAAAATTATTTTGAAACATTTTGAAATTCAAAAAAATGTGAAGAAACAAATTGAAAGACAAAATTGGGTTTGGGAAACCCTAATTGCCAAAATTGGGGATTTAGGATTAAACACATTGTGTTGGGCTTTTTAATTGGATTAAAATGCTTGGTGATCATCCACAATGATATATTGAATTGTCCTAATGGTTAGTACATGAAAATATATAGTTTTAATATGATTTTTATTAATTATAAAATCATTAACAGTGTGCTGTTTTCTGGGCAGCAGTCACTGTAAAGTTGTAAAAGCCTTTTAATTTATTTAAAATGGTTTTTACAGCAGGCCACCTATCAACTTCACTAATATAAGGTCTTAACTAAATGTAGGAATGGTTCCCATCATTTATTTTTGACTTTAAATAACCACGATAAGCATTTTGTGACTTATGCTCAAATCTGTCACGATTTGGAGTAACAGTCACAAAACGCTTTAAAGTGATATCAAACGTTGGAATCACTTAACGAGACCCCTGCCATTGGAAAGAACACTGAAAATCCTAGTGAAATGAAGTGTTCTTAAATTTAAAAAGGTGTTTTAAATTGTGCAAATATTTAATACAAAACAGGGGCTGATTCTTGGTGTTTTAGAGAAAACACTATAGTAAGGAGTTACTTAATTTTAATGCGATTAAAATTGACATCTATTTTCATGGGATGAAAGATAGATTAAAATATGTTTTTAATACATGCCATTGCCATTTATTACTTGTTCCTTTACTGCTTTAATTTATTCAATGCGATTGTTTAAATTATAATATGGAAAGATATGGACTTAAAGACCAATTAATTTGGATGTGATTGGCCGCATGCGATGTGAATCTTTTATGGGTTGTAATTTAAAGTAGTTTAAATTATTTGTGATGTAATTTTAATTATGGGCTTGCATGCCTATTTCCCTCCTTTGTAATGTATCCCCTATTCCTTTATACCCTCTTTTTATTTGTGTAATTGTACATCAAAGATCGAGACGGTGCATGGTGGACCCGAGGATACATGGAGCAGTGGGAGGACATAGAGAAGACCTTGAGAAGATCTTTTCTTTCATGTAATAGTTACAGGTTAAAATTGCGATCACATAACCCACATGAGACCTAGGGCTCAGCTATTGGCTCTAGTTGGGCCCAACCTAAAAGTCCATATTTTTCCATTAGGCCCATATATATGTTAGATGTATGCTTTAGGGGCCCGTTAACCATATTATTATATGTCTTTGATGATAGTGTCCCGTTCCTTTATGGAAGTGGGAGTATCATTAAAGTACTAATAATAAAGAATGGTTAATTTAATATATGTGATATATTGATGCATGTGATGTATGTTAATATTATGATGTGACCTAAATACTCCTCAATTTCAAATTTAAATTGTAAGGAAGAGGCATATGATGCTTTATCCTAGCCTCCTACCATTACAAGAAAGGAGAGTCTTTATGGTGGATGTGTTTGGCTGCAGATATGTGGGAACACATTCATTATGAAGGTTCAAACCAGCTTGTTACATATTGGATATCATGAGGTGCGATAATGGGGCTTACCAAGAAACTGATATGTGAGGGATGCCACATTCAATTGACCATACTCATGTGAATGGTAGGTGTGATTTAACTAAAGTACACTAACCAAGAAACTATTATGTGAGGTTACTGTAGTTTAGAGGCTGAAGGAAGATTGGAACTTGCTTAGTGAAGCATTGGATAAAGAGTTATCCACCCCTTTGGAATAGTGACCCAAGAAACTATTATGTGAGGTTCACTAATTCAAATGGGACCCCAATCCCCATTAAGAATTCATTTTTGAATTCTCGAATCCTATAGAGGGAGTATGGGATTTGTTAAAATAGTGGGAGACACCATAAAACTAAAGACCAAGTTATTATGGTTTAATGAAATATAATGATCTGTTACTTATTTTTGTAGATATCATGGTTATACTCAAACAAATATCCGAAAATGAATTTGACTACTGTTTGACTGAACCTTGTAACAATGAGCTGTCTATAGAATTGGGAAAAGTTCCTAATTCAGGATTTTATCTATCAGTCAGCTCTGCTTGCTCTTGGGTATTGGATACCGGTGCTAGTTCTCATATATGTAACAATATTAGAGAACTTAGAGGAAGCAGACAATTGGGTCGAGATCAAGTTTCCCTTCGAGTTGGAAATGGAGCAAACGTTGCTGCATTGGCTGTTGGGACTTGTGACCTAATTTTACCATCAGGGCATGTTATGAAATTGGAAGACTGTTTGTTTATGCCAAGCATAGTCAGGAACATTGTTTCGGTTTCATCCTTAACACGTTCTGGCTATGAATTTGTTTTCAGTAGGAATGGTTGTACTATTTCTTTTGGAAATAAATTAGTTGGCTCTGGCATATATCTAAACGGTCTATATTTCTTGAACATGGATGGTAGTATAAACTGTTTAGAGAAAAATCAAAATGCTAAGGGGCATAAAAGACCTCGTGATGAAAATGACTCGACCTATGTATGGCATTTGAGATTAGGTCATATTAGTGAGGAAAGGATTAATAGGTTAGGTAAGGATGGGCAATTGGGCTCATACGTACTTGTACCCTTACCTACCTGTGAACCTTGTCTCATGGGTAAAATGACCAAATCGCCCTTTACTGGTCACAGTGAGAGGGCAGGAGACATACTAGGGTTAATACATTCTGATGTATCTGGACCTTTGAACAAGGTTGCCAGAGGTGGTTTCACCTACTTCATTACCTTTACCGATGATCACTCACGGTTAGGTACGGTGTATCTCATGAAACACAAATCTGAATCCTTTGAAAAGTTCAAAGAATACAGAGCTGAAGTGGAGAAACAAACTGGCAAAAGTATTAAAGCTCTTCGATCGGATCGAGGAGGAGAATACTTGACCACTGAGTTTTTGGATCATCTGACTGAGGCTGGCATTATATCACAGTGGACTCCTCCTGGTACACCTCAGCTTAATGGTGTATCTGAAAGGAGAAATCGTACTTTGATGGACATGGTACGATCGATGCTGAGTTACACTAATATGTCAATATCCTTTTGGGGATATACATTAGAGACAGCTGCTTATTTGTTGAACAGGGTTCCTTCCAAATCTGTCCCTAAGACTCCATATGAGATGTGGTATGGGAAGAAACCAAGCCTCAAGCATCTGAGGATTTGGGGTTCTGTTGCATACGTTAAGAACCAAAATGCAACCAAATTGGAAGCAAGATCAAACAAATGTAGATTTGTGGGGTACCCAAAAGAGTCTTTCGGATACTATTTCTATCACACTGATGAAGAGAAAGTCTTTGTTAGTAAGTTTGCCGTGTTCTTGGAAAAAGAGTTTATTCAAGAAGGAGGCAAAGGTCAAGTGATAGATCTCAAGGAATTATCCGAGAGCTCACAGATCAACACTGATACCACCCCTGCCCCTGTTGAGGCAGAACCTACTGTTACACCACCACTTCGTAGATCTAGTAGGGTATCTGCTCCTCCAGATAGATATGGGTATCTTCATGAGATGAGAGAGGAGCTGTTTCTTGGCGACAAGGAACATCCAGATGATCCTACTACATACGAAGGAGCGATGTTGGACATCGACTCGAGTAGATGGCAAGAGGCCATGAAATCTGAAATGGATTCGATGTATTCTAACCAAGTCTGGACTTTGGTAAATCCTCCTGAGGGTATAGTACCTATAGGCTGTAAATGGATTTACAAAAGGAAGATAGGCTCGGATGGAAAGGTAGAGACCTACAAAGCTAGACTAGTGGCAAAAGGGTATAATCAGAAGCAAGGTGTTGACTATGAGGAAACCTTTTCGCCAGTAGCTATGCTTAAATCCATTAGGATCTTGTTGGCTATAGCCGCACACTATGACTATGAGATATGTCAGATGGATGTAAAGACTGCCTTCCTAAATGGTAACATTGAGGAAGATCTTTATATGGAACAGCCTAAAGGCTTTATATCCAGTGGTGAGGACCACAAGGTGTGCAAGCTACAGCGGTCCATTTATGGACTAAAACAAGCTTCTCGAAGTTGGAACATTCGATTCAATGAAGCAGTCAAATCGTTTGGCTTCCTTCAGAATATGGATGAACCATGTGTGTACAAAAAGGTTAGTGGGAGTGCAGTCACATTCTTGGTCCTATATGTGGACGATATCCTAATCATTGGGAATGATGTAGGAATGATTTCATCAGTAAAACTTTGGCTCTCTAGCAACTTCTCCATGAAGGATTTGGGAGAAGCAACCTACATACTGGGTATAAAGATCTATAGAGATAGATCTAAAAGGTTGCTTGGTCTCTCACAATCCATGTACATAGATAAAATACTGAAGAGGTTCAGTATGGAGAATTCCAAGAGGGGTTTGCTTCCCTTCAGACATGGAATTCATCTCTCCAAGGATATGTCTCCCAAGACAGATCAAGAGAGAGAGCATATGAGTAAGATCCCTTATGCTTCTGCAGTAGGGAGTCTTATGTATGCTATGCTATGTACAAGACCTGATATCAGTCATGCTGTAAGCGTTGTCAGCAGATATCAGTCTAACCCAGGTGAGGCACACTGGGTGGCAGTTAAGGGCATCCTTAAGTACTTGAGAAGGACTAAGGATTTGGCTCTTATCTATGGAGGAGATGAGCTCAAAGTAGATGGTTTCACAGACTCTGATTTTCAATCAGATATAGATGATAGAAAGTCTACATCTGGATATTTGTTCACCTTGAATGGTGGTGTGTTTAGTTGGAAGAGCTGTAAGCAGACTATCACAGCGGATTCCACTACAGAAGCTGAGTATGTAGCCGCCTCCGAAGCTGCCAAGGAAGCTATTTGGATCAGAAAGTTCATTTCAGAACTTGGAGTGGTTCCAGCCATTGAGTCACCTATACCTTTGTATTGTGACAATAATGGGGCTATAGCTCAAGCCAAGGAACCAAGGTCACATCAGAAATCCAAGCACATTGAAAGGCGTTTCCACATGATTCGTGAGATCATAGAGCGAGGAGATATCAGTATGCAAAGAGTAACATCTGAGGATAATACCGCAGACCCACTTACCAAGGCTCTTACCCAGAAGGACTTGGATCGACATCTTGAGAAGATGGGGATGAAGTATGTCACTAATTGGATTTAGTGCAAGTGGGAGATTGTTAGATATGTGCCCTAAAACCAATTGTTCTGTTGAGTTTAGGGTTTTATATTTCATTATTATATCTTGTATGGATCTTTATTCATTTATGATATGGCTATTTTTATCATGTAAACTTGTGTTTAATTACTGTTCATGATAAAGTCCTTGGATAGTATGATAGAGAGTTATATCTCAAGTGTTGAGATAGAGAGACTTATAACTCTCAAGTACTTCTATCCTAAACTGGTTCCTGATCATAGGTTTATATATTTGGACAATTATAAACCGTTAAGATTAGCTCAGGTTTTACTAGCTCCATGGGAGGATGGTGAGTCTCGAACCATCTGTGTAGAGACACTATAGTAAACCTGTGGGTGCTTGTTAGAGAACAGGTACACTGAACGTGACCAATTTGAGTACAGCTTATGGAATTCTATTTGTATGTCAAAGGCTGCTCATGTGTATAGTCACAGTTGTAATCCTTAGACTTGAGACACCACATGTTATCTTATATATGAATTGCTAAAGTTTGATAGTATCTCGTACACCCTTAATCATAAGGATGTAATCGGTGCTCATTGGCTCTAGTGAGTTATGTATGAAGATAGGTGAGTGTGCAATAGAGGATCACCACCCTTAATAAGAAAGGGCGAATGTCTTAGTTAGTTCACAGTTACTATCTCAATGGAGTCTTTGGCCAAAGCAGAAGGTTGCCAAGAAAAGTGTTTCAAGGGCATACCTAATTGAGATTATAATCTGGTGAATTAGTAACGCATGATTAAGTTAGGGTTTGACATGAATCCATACCCAACTAACTTAATCAAGACATTGTTTGGTGAGGGATTATTTATAGCACGAAGGGTTCATTTACATGTTCGTATATTCACCCACACCTAGGGTACGTCATGACATATTGCTAGATGTCACTCATGACTAGTGAAGGCCTAATGATAAGGGTTATCATTGAGGGCAAAATTGGAATTGTTCCAATAGAACCTAAAAATAGAAAGTTTCTATTTTGGGCGACATTGAGATGTCCCCTGCCACTACTAGGTTGGGATGAACCCAATGGGTCACACACAAAAGAACATAAGTGAGGTTGTTAAACTTGAGAGAGGGTTACATTCTAATTGATATATGTTTGGTTTTAATTAATTAAGGGTTAATTAATTAATAACTAAAAGGATATCTAATTCAAGAATGGGGATAACCTAAACGGGGTTTATGGTCATGCTAGCACTAGTAACCAAACACCCTAAGAAGAGGAGGGGCTTATTTAAAGAGAGTGAACCCTAGCTTTTTAGCAAGCATGCATCACTTTCTCTCTCTCTAAGATTGCCGCCCCTCTCTCTCTCTCCCTCTCCATGCTTGTCTTTTTCAAGGGTTGAAAAAATTCAAGAAGGTTTAGCGACTCTTGTGTTCGTGTGGACGTTCATTGGAGGCCACCATACTTTTGGGGCTCGAGGATTGAGCGAGGACGATCATCAAAGGAAGAGAATATCTCGAAGGAACAAATCAATGTAAGCTTTACTTTATTGTTTTAATTTAAAGTTGATTCGATTCATCGATTAAGTGATTTCATGGTTGAATACAAAGGAAAAATTTTTAAAACCTACCTTCCGCTGCATTCCTTGTTCGTATTCTTTCAGTGGTATCAGAGCCATTCTTAATCCTTGATTCGAATCATAAATGGCTTTGTATGGCATGCATTAAAAACTGTTTTTTATTAATTTGGGATTTAGAGAAATGCTCAATGAAGGATTCGGCCATGGGGTTTTGAACCCTTATTATTTTGTTTTTATAATTTGCAACTAGGGTTTCATAAACCCTAGTGATGGACGTTTTTGCATAGGGGCTGCCATGGTGGTTTTCAACCTTGAAAGGGCTTTAGAGAACCTAGGTGACGGCTGCAAAATGGGGGCTGCATTAGGGTTTTATCCCTTATGATTTTCGGCAACTAGGGTTTAGGAAACCCTAGCTAAAACGGCTATACATGGGGCTGCACTTTAAGGTTTTATAATCCTTATGTAATTCAGATTATATGATGGGTTTAGAACCTTGAAGATGCAGCCATGGTGATTAATTAGTGTAGAAGATGACCACATCAAATAGGAAATCTAGTTTTACTAGGAAATTGCTTGTTAATTTTGTTTCCTATTTGGTGTTCACTATCCTAATTTGTATAGGATAATAATTAGTTAATTTTTTATGAGATAATAAATTAATTAATTAAATGTTTATGATATGTGGCTGCAATTGGTGGTTTTAGAAACTACCTAAAAAGATAAGATTAGTTTCTTAATTTGAAAATTTTTCAAATTCAAAAGTTTCTTGTTTTTCAAGATAAAGTGGGATTTATTTTTAAATTTTGAAACTCTATCTTTGGATGATATGATTTGATTTTTAAAATTTGAAACTCTATCATTGGATGATAGGATTTGAATTTTAAATTAATCTTATGATATGGTTATCATCATGTTTTTGAAAATTGAATTGGTCAAAATTTCAAAAACCCTATCCCTATTCCCCCTTGCAATTTTCGGCCACACTAGGGTTGAGAACCCTAGTGTGTTTTGACCACTACTTGGTCTTCATTTTAATTTGTATGTCTTCACAAATGTTTTATTAAATGTTTATTTGATTGCAAAATTATTTTGAAACATTTTGAAATTCAAAAAAATGTGAAGAAACAAATTGAAAGACAAAATTGGGTTTGGGAAACCCTAATTGCCAAAATTGGGGATTTAGGATTAAACACATTGTGTTGGGCTTTTTAATTGGATTAAAATGCTTGGTGATCATCCACAATGATATATTGAATTGTCCTAATGGTTAGTACATGAAAATATATAGTTTTAATATGATTTTTATTAATTATAAAATCATTAACAGTGTGCTGTTTTCTGGGCAGCAGTCACTGTAAAGTTGTAAAAGCCTTTTAATTTATTTAAAATGGTTTTTACAGCAGGCCACCTATCAACTTCACTAATATAAGGTCTTAACTAAATGTAGGAATGGTTCCCATCATTTATTTTTGACTTTAAATAACCACGATAAGCATTTTGTGACTTATGCTCAAATCTGTCACGATTTGGAGTAACAGTCACAAAACGCTTTAAAGTGATATCAAACGTTGGAATCACTTAACGAGACCCCTGCCATTGGAAAGAACACTGAAAATCCTAGTGAAATGAAGTGTTCTTAAATTTAAAAAGGTGTTTTAAATTGTGCAAATATTTAATACAAAACAGGGGCTGATTCTTGGTGTTTTAGAGAAAACACTATAGTAAGGAGTTACTTAATTTTAATGCGATTAAAATTGACATCTATTTTCATGGGATGAAAGATAGATTAAAATATGTTTTTAATACATGCCATTGCCATTTATTACTTGTTCCTTTACTGCTTTAATTTATTCAATGCGATTGTTTAAATTATAATATGGAAAGATATGGACTTAAAGACCAATTAATTTGGATGTGATTGGCCGCATGCGATGTGAATCTTTTATGGGTTGTAATTTAAAGTAGTTTAAATTATTTGTGATGTAATTTTAATTATGGGCTTGCATGCCTATTTCCCTCCTTTGTAATGTATCCCCTATTCCTTTATACCCTCTTTTTATTTGTGTAATTGTACATCAAAGATCGAGACGGTGCATGGTGGACCCGAGGATACATGGAGCAGTGGGAGGACATAGAGAAGACCTTGAGAAGATCTTTTCTTTCATGTAATAGTTACAGGTTAAAATTGCGATCACATAACCCACATGAGACCTAGGGCTCAGCTATTGGCTCTAGTTGGGCCCAACCTAAAAGTCCATATTTTTCCATTAGGCCCATATATATGTTAGATGTATGCTTTAGGGGCCCGTTAACCATATTATTATATGTCTTTGATGATAGTGTCCCGTTCCTTTATGGAAGTGGGAGTATCATTAAAGTACTAATAATAAAGAATGGTTAATTTAATATATGTGATATATTGATGCATGTGATGTATGTTAATATTATGATGTGACCTAAATACTCCTCAATTTCAAATTTAAATTGTAAGGAAGAGGCATATGATGCTTTATCCTAGCCTCCTACCATTACAAGAAAGGAGAGTCTTTATGGTGGATGTGTTTGGCTGCAGATATGTGGGAACACATTCATTATGAAGGTTCAAACCAGCTTGTTACATATTGGATATCATGAGGTGCGATAATGGGGCTTACCAAGAAACTGATATGTGAGGGATGCCACATTCAATTGACCATACTCATGTGAATGGTAGGTGTGATTTAACTAAAGTACACTAACCAAGAAACTATTATGTGAGGTTACTGTAGTTTAGAGGCTGAAGGAAGATTGGAACTTGCTTAGTGAAGCATTGGATAAAGAGTTATCCACCCCTTTGGAATAGTGACCCAAGAAACTATTATGTGAGGTTCACTAATTCAAATGGGACCCCAATCCCCATTAAGAATTCATTTTTGAATTCTCGAATCCTATAGAGGGAGTATGGGATTTGTTAAAATAGTGGGAGACACCATAAAACTAAAGACCAAGTTATTATGGTTTAATGAAATATAATGATCTGTTACTTATTTTTGTAGATATCATGGTTATACTCAAACAAATATCCGAAAATGAATTTGACTACTGTTTGACTGAACCTTGTAACAATGAGCTGTCTATAGAATTGGGAAAAGTTCCTAATTCAGGATTTTATCTATCAGTCAGCTCTGCTTGCTCTTGGGTATTGGATACCGGTGCTAGTTCTCA
>JAESVK010056392.1:29796-45722 GCA_017140935.1 Hamamelis virginiana | reverse complement strand
TATATATATATATAATTTCTAGTTGTTTTTTTACTTCTGTTTCGGTACAAGGAACTAATCATCAAGGCTTGTCCAATGGAGCCTTTAATTATGTTGTGGATTTTTATGTTTTTCTTCCTCCATCTCTCTCTCAGAGTATATTGAATCTATCTTAATATAATATATAGTAACAGTATTTGTGCTTGCCAGTGAGTTTATTAATTTAGAAATGATAAAAGGTAGAACCATAATGGCAACTGCACTATTAAAAATCATATTTGTTATTTAGTTTCCAAAGTTCATTGTATTCATAGTTGTTATTTAGTTTCTTTAGTCTGTAGATTGTAGTTATTGTGCCTAAAAATCAGAAGTCCATGCTTGCGGATTACTGTCATTAAAAAATAGTAATTTGCTTTGTTGACACATTTTAGCATGTAGGAAATCTCTTTTAATATTTATATGGGATATCCATAGACCAATGTGCAAATATAGTACAGAGGAGTTAGGATAGGTTGTGTTTAGCACATGTGCATTCGACTAGTATGCAAGGGATTTGAGGGCATTTCTGTGCTAGAATATAGTCTTATGATTATTCGTTATCACCATTGATATTTGTATCAATATCATTACTGAATCCATATACTATGATTCTAAATATTAATATTGGTTAGGCCAGTAACTGTAATTCCATAGTGAGAATTTTGAGTGAGATGATCATTCTCTTTTCTTGGCTTAAACTCCTAAAAAAATTGTAACTTGCATGTTCTAAATCAATTTGTTTACATAGTTCGTTACTTTAAATTAAATAAATTTATTCCATCATTTGCATGATTATTTTTGCTAATACTAACAAAATTTGATCATACAACAGGGGATATTGTGAGCCTCTTTGCTGGCTTGGATTATTCATCCAAGCATGCTCTGATGGACAATAGAGTTAAACAACTAGCATATGCCTGTATTCAGGCTATTCATAAGAACAGGTTAGTTGCATGCACTTATTGCTCTGAAAGTATCAAATTTTGAACCTTTGTATTTCTCACACAATTAGACTTTAGTTGTACAATATATTAGCAAAGCAAAACGAAAGTAAAAATGACAAGTATAATTTGGATAAGATTTTGGCTGAATGGAGGTCAGCTTGCATCTTTGTTGAGCATTAGGCTGTTCTAAAAATAATAGACAGTTATGGTTGTAGGCTAATTCTGCTCATTGTGTCAGATGCATCTTGTTTTTTGATTCACTTTCTCATATGAACTCACTGTGTCAGCATAGTTGTCATATTCTACACTTTTCAGTAATGATTTTTTTTTTTTCAATTATGTACAAGGCCTTTGGCCTTATTTGTCAATATAATATATTTACCTTTCATAAAAAAATAATGATTTTTCTTTAAAGAATAATAGTAATTTTTAAGTCGTTAGTTGTTGTCTTACAAGCTGTGACATTTTTCTATGTCAAAATGATTTTTTAGAATTAAAGGTTGAAAGGGTATGTTTTGTATATATATATACTAGTATTGACCCGCGCGATGCGCGGCCTACGCAATGTGCGGCAACCACAAATAGAATTATAAACAGTAAATTAATTAGCACAGTAATAAAATGGATAATTGTTCTTCAAAACATCAAAAATTATCTAATGGTCATTATTCAAAAACTAACCGTTAGATTACTATGAATTTTTTCAAGCATGGCATTCATAAGGAGTTTATCTAATCCAACGGCGGGTTTTGTATTTTACAAATTATGAATCTTTATTTTAATCAACATTAATATTAAAATTTTGGGTTTGAATAAACTTCTTATGAATATCGTGATTGCCAGAAATCACAATTATCCAATGATCAGTTTTTGAAAAATGCTAATGTGAATAATTGCCAGTTTTGTTCTTCAAAACATCACAAATTATCCAATGGTCATTATTCGAAAACTAACTGTTAGATCACAAATTATCCAATTGTCTAAATCTATTTGATAATTGGCTATACACAATTAACCTCATGCAATAGTGTGTAATCAAAGAATTAACTGACTTTGTGTCACCTGTAACCTACATAATTCAAATATTTTTATCAAATTTAAAACAATAATTACATTTAAGAATGAATAATTGTATTTCAAAGCATTTTTTTTTAAAATATACGAACATAGTAACATTTGTATGCCTTACTTCAATAAATACATAGGTATTTGAACTCCTCTTCAGGCAATACATCACTGGTTGAAATGGTGATGTACTGAACACGCAGTACACAAATCTGGCATAATTTGAAATGCATGACATTGGCTAATTTAAACCACCTGGGCTACCCTTTAGGCCTGTGTTTTACTATTATGAATGCATGACATTGTACCATTTCTAGATCATATATATAGAATCAATATCATTTTCCATGTACAGCGAAGAAAACAAAATTAGGGGCAAAATCTGCAACCACAGAAGGGACAACAAAGCGATCAAAATAACATACCCACTAAAGAGATACTCACTTATGAAGCCCAAAACGAAAATCACAATCCACTGCTATCCAAAGATTGATACATAAACAAAATATACTATTTTTTTCTTCTTAGACATAGAATAACTTGCACATGAAGTCCATTGAATATAAGTTTCTAGTCCTAATCAAGCCACAAGTGCTAAAACCATCACATGGATTCAATTTTGCACCCAATGGATTTCTCTGTGTAGAAATTTTTAGGGGAAAATAAGCCCAAAATAATTAAGCAATATCAGACCAACAACAAAGCATGTTTAAAAAGAACTGAAACTCTGTTTTCACAAAGTATACACCATTGACTGAAACAGAAAATGTAAATAAATAAATAACAATATTTATTATATTATTATTAGAAAATAAGAGCAAGAATATTTAAAGAAAGAAAGCATATTTAGAATAAGAGGAAGTATTATTTTTCAATGGAAAGGAAAGCCAAAATCATAAACAAAAATAAGAGACAAAAGACCAGTAATAATTTCCCAACTAAAGACATAAACTCGAGAACCTCAAATTGATAAAACCATCAAATGGATATGATTTTGTACCCAACAGATTTTTCTATATTGGACTTTTTTTTTTTTTTTTTTTTGGAGGTGAAAAGAATTCCAAAATCATTAAGTAATATCAAAGCAATGACAAAGCACATTAGAAAAGAACTGAAACTCTATTTTCACAGAGTATACACCATTGACTGAAACAGAAAATGGAAATAAATAAATAATAGTGTTTATTATATCTTAATTATTAGAAAATAAGAGAAAGAATATATATTTTTTTAAAAAGTAAGCATATTTAAAATAAAAGGAAATATAATTTTCAAGGAGAAAGGAAACCCCAAATCATAAACAAAAATAAGAGGAAGAAAGCGTATTTAAAAGGAAGAACTGAAACTATCCTTTCTCAAAGCATACACCATTAACGACTCTTCAAAAGAAACTATAAGTGTGAGAGCCTGGAAGCAGAGAAATCACCAAATTGATTTCATTTCGGACATAATAGATTTGTTTAGCTATCCTAAGCACGCACAAAACAAAGGAATGTAACAGAGCAAAAAGAACCCCATCCAAGAACGAAATATGTATATGAAAAAAATAAGAGCAAGAATATTTAAAAGGAAGAAAGCATAGTTCAAATAAGAGCAAATATTATCAATATTTGACGGCAAAGGAAACACAACTCCTTTGACAAAGCATACACCATTCATCAAAAGAAACAATAAGTGTGAGAGCCTATGCGCATGCTTACAGTAGGATGATCTCTTCCCATTTCCCATGGCAAATTTCCTCTTTACACCAATGACAAACGAAGAAGATGAGATGAATACATAAGAAAAAGAGTGTTGGGTACTTACAGATATGCAGTGAGAAAAGAAAATGAACACGCAGAGAAGGGAGGGTACTTACAGATATGCAGTGAGCCAGAAACTGAACAGTGATCCACTTACAGTGAGCTAGAAACTGAAAAAAAAGAAGAGAGGGAGAGGGAGAAGATGGTTGCGCTGGGAGAGATAGCTGAGGAGATGAACGGTTGTGCATGGAAGAGTGTAAGGGTTGCATAATTGTTGTGCATCTGTTGGGAATTAAAGAGGGTGTGGTTTGAACCAATAGAAATGAAGGAATGGAGTGAATCAAGGAGAGAAGAGTATGAGGGAGGGAAGTAATTCTAGGGCCGCCACATCAGCACAACTGCTCTATATATAATAAGATATATATATATATCTTGTCTTCTTTTTGGGTTTTTATTTCGAAGGAGGGTTCCATGGTATCCCTCTCCACCTTATTTTAAGGGATTGGAAAGTAGATTATTTGTTTTGCCCATTGGAAAGAAAAAAAGTTATGCACTTGGAAATTGGTATGTAGCTGATTTTAGTATGCCTGTCCCTCTATTGATAAAACTGATGGTATGTAGCTGATCTTGATAAATTTTTTGGTTGTTAACCGGTGAAATGTTAACTAGTGTTGTCTATGTGTTCTTTGTTCGATTAATCTGTTTATAAACTAATGTTGTCCATGAGTTTATGTATTAATTTAGATGAATTGAAGTAAAACAGCAATTAATGGAAACCATGATTTATCAAGGATGCCTCATTTCTTTCCACTTTCTCAATTGCTTTTTTCTTTTGGCTTGCCGTTTTATTTTTCTCTGGTTGCAAAGTATAAGGTCTTTCTCTATCTCACATTATGTATGGCTGTGGATTTATTTGTGCATTTAATTGTTTACTCTTCGAATATCAAAGGAGGAATGAACTCCTGGTATTTAGTTCTCTCAAATTTTAATTATTAATGCCATCTCTCAGTTTTTGGATGAATTGGGTTATAGTTCCTCTCAATACCATGTTTAGATCTTTAGTTTGTGGGACATGATACTTGACACAAGTTTTATATCCTTACGGAGATTGACTAAGCTATGAACTCCATTTTTATCTTACTTAGGGAAAGGGATGGCATCTCAGCAGTGGTGGTGGGTTTGATTCAAGGTAGGATCACTCCATTACCACTACCCTGGAAGAAACCTGGTTGGTTGGTAAAATCAGCAAACATGCACTCAAATGGATTTTGTAACACATATATAACTTGATAAGTGTAGCACTCATCATTTATCGTTTATTGGAAAAAGTAAAACATAAAATTAATTCTTTACTTATATATGCTAATTAATTGCAAAATTCAGTTTCTAATTAGTATATAATTCTCTCCAGGATCTTTGATGCCATGCCAGCATAGTGGTTGCGGTCGGCGGATACTCTCTTCAATTAATACATAAATCACTTAACTAATTGTTAAGTTGGAGAAGCCAAAGTTCAAAGGTATATATATTGACAAATGAGTTTAAAGTTAGATGTGACTTTTGCTGCATTTTCAATTGTTGAAAACATTCCCATGTTAGCTTGTTGAAAGCAGCCCAGTCAGGGCACTAAATTGAGCCAGCTATGTCTAGTTAATTAAGAGTTAGGGATGCAAGCATATTAACGGGATCTACGCTTGGAAATCTCCTTGCTATTTCTCGGTTGTCCCGAGCCACTCCCGTCTCACTCAATCAACCTTTTGTTCCCGTGAAGAACCTCCACTAGTAAAGTTTATTAAACATTGAATCATTTAACCAATCGGCGTGGGAGGAATTGTGGACACACTACAGGAGAAGGCAATATTTTGATAAATCTTTTGCCAATGGTTGTTTCATCATGTCATGCTCGGGGATAAGTTTGCGGAATTGGACCATCCTCTTAGATATGACGATGGAAAATACTAAAAATTTCATGCAGTGGTTACAGGAGGGAGGGCTTTGTTGAGAGTGGAGATCTTCTGTCCCACTTAAATGTATCACTTTCCTGTCCCCTCTCACAAAAGTCCATCTTCAAAATTCCACCTTTTAATAAATATTTATATTTAATTTTTGAAGGTGGACTTTTGTGAGAGGGGACAAAAAAGTGGTACATAAACGTGGGACAGAAGATCTCCACTCCTTCGCTGACATGCTTACTTTATTGGAAGAATTAATGTTAACATTTAATTTTAGATAGGAATAAAAATAGGGAAACTAGCACTCTTATTAGGGCCAGCCTTGGGGATAGGCTCAAGAGGCCACTGCCTAGGGTATCAAAAATTTGACAGTTTTTAGGGGCATCGTCTTGAGCTAAAGTCTGAGTATAGATATATTGTATAGGGCATCACATTAGGCATTAGCCCAAATCCAAAAGTTCTTAACTCAGCCTTGCAAAAAAATAAAAAAAAAAGTATGAGTTTATTGATTTGAGATAAACAAATTTATTGGGCAATGTTCTACAATTTAGCCTCTATTTTTCGTTGCATTTTTCTTTAGAATATTAATTTTGTTGATTTCTTAGCAGCATTGTTCTATTTTTGTATAATACATTTAGGGAAACTCTAGTTGAATTATATTCATTTTAATGGAATTATATTCAAGAGTTGTAATCAAATTTTGTTTATTAATGTAATTATATTTGTAATGATAATAAGAGGCTCAGGGTGAGCCTATTGAAAATCCTCATTGTGAATTGATTGTTGATTTGTTGCATGTTTTGTTTATTTGTTCGATATATTTGTAATAGTAAGAGAAGGTTCGAGGTGAGTCTATTGAAAATCATCTTTGTTAATTGATTGTTATGGGTTTTGTTTATTTGTTTGATATATTTGTAATGATGACAGGAAATTTTGGGTAAGTTTATAGAAAACTCTCATTGTGAATTGATTATTGTTGCAGATTTTGTTTATTTATTTGATATATTTGTAATGATGACAGGAGATTTGTGGTAAGTCTATAGAAAATTCTATTTGTCCTTCCTTTCTATCTTACCTCATGCATTTGACCAACTTGGAATAGGTATTTCGAGAAACCGACTGTTGGATTTGATGTTCCACTTATACTTATCATGAATGAAAAAAAAAAATCACATTGATCCATTGGTTGGTTTTTGCAATAATGAAAAAAATTGTAAAAAATAATGAAAAAATTGTAAAAATTATCACAATCGATTTTTTGAAAAACCAACTGTTGGATCAATGTGATTTTTTGCAGTCTTGATACGTATAAGCGAAGCATCAAATTCAACGGTTAGTTTTTCAAAATAACTATGTGAAGTTAGACGAAAAGGGAGGACAAATATAATTGTTGTTTGTTTAATTATATTTATCACAATGATAGGAGGTTTAGGGTACGTGAGCCTATTGAAAACCTTCTTTCTGAATTGATTATTACTGGTTTTAGTTTATATATATATATATATATATTTGTAATGGTGATAAGAGGTTCGGGATGAGCCTATTGAAAACTCTCTTTGTGAATTGCTTGTTGTAGGTTGTAGGTTATGAAAAATTAAGGTTCGAGAACTAAAATTTTACACAAATTTTTTTTTTTGTCAATACATAGTAGGGGCAACATTTTAGGAGTTCACCTAGGGCATCCAAAACCCCAAGGCCGGCCCTAACTCTTATTTAGCTATTGTGACTAATTTAAGAGAATAAAAATACTTAAAATTAATAAAATTATTATAAATATATTTAATTTTAGAGCAATTAATGTTTGGGATAGTATATACTCACAAAGGGATGAGGCTTACTTCATGCATGAGAGTATATGGACATCCTGAGTATTTTCCTTAATTTTAAAGTGAGAAGTGTTGGGATTAAACTGCACGTTCAATTCCTAAATCTTTTTCAGATCTTGGAACCTATGAATCACAAGAACACATCGCAAATAGAAAATCGTGCAAAACAAAAATAAAAATAAAGAGACATAGATATACGAGGTTTAGCAACTTACCTATGTCCTTGGGAGCCACACCAATTCACTGTATTGAAATCCCAGAATACACATAATTTTGATCTTTACTCTAAGAATGACGGTCTCTCTATCACACTCTTAACCCTAAAAATACACGAACGACTGTATTTAAAGGATTAAAGATATAATGCTGAAAATATCCTTACAGAAACGTAAGGTACCGTGTGTCGCAAGGGCTCTGCCCCCTAGCTGCCACCCCCCAGACAATCTATTGAAGGCTGCCTACAATCCTAACAAAAAGGTCTGTAAAGGAACAACCAAACTATGTCCAAGTGAGAATGTTGGTTTTACCAAAAGTAATTTGGTAACTTAAATATAAACACTCCCATTAATTATGTATGTCTTAATAAAATTATTTTAAATAAATGTCCTCGACCAACTCTTGCGGTAGTGATATGATATTGGATCACTACCTAGTGTTACATCTAGTGTGGCCATACCTAACATAAGCTTACACTACAAAAAATAAAAATCAATAGATTTGAGCTTATTTCAAAAAAAGGGCAATTTCCATTAATAATCCTAAGTTTCAAAAATATTACGGCTACGAACCCGATCCAAAACATATTACGACTATACACCTATTGCTGTTTTTTTGGACGAAATTACCATTGAAATTGAAGTTTGACCAATTTGTACACGATCCCCAATTTTATGTATAATCCCCAAAAATAAACAAAATCCCCAATCCACTTTATGTCACGTCAACATTTAACGCTAGTCATTCAATGTCTCCTGAATTTTTTTTTACAGGATCCCCAATTTTATGTATAATCCCAAAAAATAAACAAAATCCACAATCCCCAATTTATATAATAATCATCAATATTGTTAAGAATCCCCAATCCACTTTATGTCACGTCAGCATTTAATGCGGGTCATTCAATGTCCTCCCGAATTTTTTGTACAGAATCCCCAATTTTATGTATAATACCCAAACAGAATCCTTAATCCCCAATTTATCTAATAATCACCAATATTCTTAAGAATCCCCAATCCACTTTATGTCACATCACCATCATGCATGACATTCATTCAGTTTGAGCTTTTCAAGAACATCAAATCAATCAAATCTTGTCTACTCTATTGGGTATTCTTAGTAATATTGGGGATCAGTGATTATTTGTAATTCTGGTGATCCTTTGTAATATTGGGGATTGAGGATTATACACAAAATTGGGGATTGTGTAGATTATTGGTGACTCTTCGATTTTTTTTAATTGATGTACAACAATTTTGACCATTTCAATGGTCAAATTGTAAATACCCATATGAGTGGAGGGTATTTATGTCCTAAAAAAATTTTACGAAATTAGTTTTGGATCGGGTTCGTAGCCGTAATATTTTGGAAACTTCGGATTATTCATGGAAATTACCCTTAAAAATAACAAAAATACTAGAATACTAATAGACCTCTATATGGCTAGTTCCAAAAACTGTGAAAAAATCACAGTGATTGGGTCAAAAACCACGGTGGTTCTACAGTCAATTTCTATAATAAAAAAACCACAGTAATTCTACAATAAGTTTTTGAAAATAACTGACAGTGAAAAAATGATGATATTTCATTATTTTGAAGAATAAAATAGTCACTGTTTTTTATAGTGTCAATTTTTTTAAAGAAAAAAATGGCCGTCGGATCACCATGATTACTGCTAAAAAAAAAAATGAGTGAGAAACATAGAATTTTCAGTCTTTCGAGACAATTTTGAATTTTCAACCAAACTTGCAGCAAACTAAACACCTCTCTTGACATTCAGTGTTTACTGGCTTTGATACTAATTTGTTGACTTTTTCAACATTGCCTTTTCTGAGACCATGAACTTCCTATACATGCTGGGAAATATATAGCGATTGCAACTTTGCAATTTCTTCGTTATTTTGCCACAGAAATCCATCATATTGTATCACAGAGTATACAGAGAGAGACCAGGTGACACAAATGGCAAGACTGCTTTTCTTCATTACTTTCATTTTCATACAGTTTATTAGGCCTTCCATAGCACAGCCGAGTGGCCTATACAGTATCTGTTCACTCGACGGCAATTACAGCAGTAACAGTACCTACAAGGCAAATCTTAACACCCTCCTTTCCTCCATCAACAACAACTCTGAAATCGACTATGGATTTTACAACTTTTCCACGGGCAAAAACAGCGACAAAGTTAATGCAATTGCACTTTGTAGAGGAGATATCACCAAGGAAGAGTGCCGTAGTTGTGTAAATGACTCTAGCATAGAACTCACCCGGATTTGTCCCAACCAGAAAGGGGCAATAGGATGGTATGATAATTGTATGTTAAGGTACTCGAATCTGTCCATGTTTGGCACTGCAGAAGGCAATACTTTCTCCCAGTCTGATGTAAATAACATCTTGAATTCTAGCTTGGATCAATTCAATAATGAGTTGGGAACCTTGTTCACTAGCCTACAAAACAGAGCTGCATCCGGCGACTCTCTTCTCAAGTTTGCAACTGGAGTTGCATATTTCACAAGCTTTCAAAAAATATATGCACTTGTGCAGTGATTTATCCAAGGATGATTGCAGCAATTGCTTAGATGGTGCTATTGGTTACATTCCAACATGTTGTAATGGGAAGATAGGAGGCAGAGTTGTTGGCCCAAGCTGCAATCTTAGGTATGAGAAATACAGGTTCTACGAGTCCACAGCTGATGCACCACTACCATCATCTCCTCCTCCACCGCCTACTAATACCACAGCTACAACAGGTGCTCAAATTTACCCCCCAATGCTTGAATTGTTAATTATATGAGTTAAAATAGGCATTTTTGCATTTAGATTTAAGCCATGTTTGTGTTATCTTTTCAACGATTACTTTTAGAGAACTATTTCTTCACATATCAAGTTATGTTGAAACTATGTCTTCACATATCAAAATTTTCATATTAAAAGTGATTGTGGCAACTTCTAGTATGAAAATTTTGCCATCCATCCTATCAACCCTTAAGTCATCTAAAAGTGGTTATCATCCCACCTGTTAGATCAAGTAGCTAGAAATTTCAACTCCAAACGTGATTTTGAAAAAAGCTAACACAAACATGCCCTTAAATGCAAAGCTCACAGGCTCTCCGATCAATGGTAAGTGGTAACCCAAAATCATTCCATTCACGTCAGACCCTTTTTTGTTATTAAATTTGGCCTGAGTTTGGACATATATTGAGCCTAATAACTCTTTATCTCCTCTGCTTGTCACCTCTCATACTTTGGTTTGTCCTCAGGAAGGATAATTTTTGGCTGATTGTTTGTGTTTTTTATTAATCAAACGGTAGGAAAATGAACACAGATATATTGGCTTCTCCCTTCTCAGTTCTGTGAAAACAGAGTTGAAAAGGCATGTCAAAAAGAGTCTCAATAAACCCACCTTTTTACATTGCCCAAGCAAGATCGGATCTTCCAATACTGTCAAGTAGAGCTAATAATCAGAGATGTTTGTGTTGTTCATCAAAATGGCTTCCAACCTGGGTTGGAATAAAAACACAAATTAATGTCACAAGCTTTAACAAAGTTATATTGACTCTGTTTCTAACAGCAATACATGGAGACATTGCTGGTTCAGCGCTCAGAATGCTTTAACGTGGACACATTTTCAATTATTGCAGGAAAGGAGAGTAATACATCTCGAACTGTCATCATCGTCGTTGTTTCAACAGTATCTTCTGTTATACTTATTGTATGCATCTGCATCTTTCTAAGAATGTGGAAGCGAAGAGAGAAAGTTGAAAGTAAGTTAAACATGGCCCATATTTCTTTACTTGATTCTGCAAAGGAATCGTTTCCACAACTGTAGTAACCATGTTCTTCCTTCAATACTAGGCAAAACTGGTAAAACAAAATATGATTACACTGGTTGAGATTATGACAAGTAGCTCTGTTCAAATGATCTTATTTGAAATACATCTGTTTACCTTGTTCCTTTTGTGAAGCTGCGGAACCTGTGGATGAGATTAGAACTGTGGAGTCCTTGGAATTTGAATTTGGAACTATAAGAATTGCAACAGATAACTTTTCAGATACTAATAAGCTCGGACAAGGTGGATTTGGTGCTGTTTACAAGGTAATAAAACAGTAACATATGATGAAGAATGTCAGTTGTCTGTCAAATGTTGTGAATCCTTGAAGGTGGTTTCAATTGTCTTGACATTCAATTTATTCTGATATCTCTTCAGGGTACACTTTCCAATGGGCAAGATATAGCTGTTAAGAGGCTGTCTATGGATTCTGGACAAGGAGAACAATAATTCAAGAATGAGGTCCAGTTAGTGGCCAAGCTTCAACACAGGAATTTGGATAGGCTACTAGGTTTCTGCTTGAAAGGAAATGAAAGGCTTCTCATCTACGAGTTGGTCCCTAATACAAGCCTCGATCACTTCATATTCGGTATGCTTGCACTTTTGCATCAATTTGATATTTCAATTCTAATAATTTCATTTGCGGTGCATGTCAAAAGTAGTACACTTTCAATATTTGGTGTTCAATGGAATATATCAGTCTTAATAGCCATGCAGGATGGATAAATGTATACAATCTGATTATGGTAAAGTATAAATTAAAGCTACAAATCTTGTATTTTTTTTTTTTTTTTTTTTTTTTTTGGGGCAATCTCTTTGTTTTATAATTTTATCAAATTGAAGATCCAATCAAGCGTGCACAATTGGATTGGGAAAGGCGTTACAAAATCATAGGAGGCATCGCTCGAGGGCTTCTCTACCTTCATGAAGATTCTCGACTTCGAATTATTCATCGTGATCTCAAAGCTAGGAACGTTCTGTTAGATGCAGAGATGAACCCAAAATTTTCTGATTTTGGCATGCCAAGGTTGTTTGTAATGGATCCAACTCAAGGCAATACAAGTAGAATTGTGGGGACCTAGTAAGTATCAGAAACCAACTAGAGCTACTAATTACAACTGTACACATTTCATATACTACTCATTTTCACGAGGTTTCTAGGAGTCAGTGAAAGAAGATAAAGTCCAACCAAAAACTGCTCTTTCATTTAACCAAAATTGATTTAAATAATTGGTGACCATGTGCAGTGGATATATGGCCCCAGAGTATGCAATGCATGGGTACTTCTCAGTTAAGTCAGATGTCTATAGTTTTGGTGTGCTAGTTCTTGAAATTGCGAGCAGTCGAAGGAATAGTAGTTTTCGCAATGGAGAGAATGTAGAATACTTTACAAGCTATGTGGTCATTTATCTGTACATTTCTATTTACCATAGAAATATGGAACAAGTAACTTACATGAATTTAAATAAAAGTTAGAGAGCTTTGTGTTTAATATTGTTTGTGGGAATTGTTCAATTCTTGCTGGCATGGAAAAGTTGGAGGAAAGGAACAGCTTCAAATTTGATGGACCCAACATTGAGGGCTGGTTCGAGGGCTGGTTCAAGGACTGAAATGTTGAGATGCATCCACATTGGTTTATTATGTGTTCAAGAAAATGTAGCTGACAGACCAACTATGGCTTCAGTTGTTCTGATGCTTAGTAGCTACTCTCTTACACTCCCAGTACCTTCAGAGTCTGCATTTTTTTTCCACAGTAGCATGGATCCAGAAATGCCATTGCTGCTGGATCATAATTCTGCAGGGACAACTAAGTCGGACCAATCCCAAAACAAATCTGCCCATTTTTCAATAAATGAAGCTTCAATTACAGAGCTAGATCCTAGGTAGTGCTTGTGGATGCAATTTGTGTTGTAATTCAATACTACTTTGGTTCAAGACATTACATAAGAGCTATCCATTACAATTGTTAACTGTTTTTGAGTTCTTATTCAAGAAACGTTGCTATACACCTCTTTAGAATTACCATACCTAGACAAACTTAAGGCCCGTTTGGGTTAGCGTTGCCTAACCTTGTTGGCCAACTTAAAAACTCAAGCTGCCTCTGGTGTTTACAAGTTTGCAAGTGGAGCAAATGAGAGCTAGACCTAGTGCAGCAATTGTGAAGATTGGCTCAGATTTGCAAATCCACCAAAGTCAAAGATGGAGGCACCAACAGCCACCAACTTTGTCAGTCTAAAATCTGGGGAGCTACCTTGGTAGGGTGGCTTGGTAGGATGGCTTGTTGGTGGGCCTGTTGGCTGCTTATTGCTGACTTTGCCTTTTCCATTCAGCTATAAATAGAAGGCTTGGGAGAGAGAATTAGTGGGAAAAACAAAGTGATGAATCAGAGAATGTTGGTGAGTTGAGTTGAGAGTGCTCCTCCTCCATTGTTGTAATTTCTCTCCATATACTGAAATATGCTGCCCCGTGGACGTAGGCAATTATTGAACCACGTAAACTTTGTATATTTCTCTTATTTTTGTGATTTTTTGGTGTTCATCTCTGGCCCTGGGCACAACAAACTAGTATCATAGCCAAACAAAGGTGTTGCTTTTATTTTTGCCCAGAAATCAAATTACTTATTTTGCATTTTGGATACAACCACGAGATTTCTCTCGTCAAGACTATTTCAACGCCACCAGAATCGAAGCAAACAGAGTTCAGACTCTTCCGTACGAGCTGGTCAAAGTTTCTCTCTCTAAAGTCAACAGCAACTCCATCATCTTCTCCGGTGAGGCAATCCGATTATGTTATCTTCTCCGGCAAAGACATTCAGATCGGGCGACCGTCCGACGAATTTTCTGGCAACCGCCCATCATATTTTTCAGTCCAATTTTCCGGCGACAATAGAATTTTCCACCAACTTTTCCGACGAAAAGATAATATTCCGGTGATTCTTCGGGACTAACGTCATTATCCGTCAGTTGACGTCATCCACCAACAGTCGAGCCGTAGAGCCGAGCCAAGCAGCCGGCCCGCGCCCACTGACCCAGCCCGGCCTGCTGACTTTACGCTGACGTCATCCCTGAGTTAACTTAGACCAGATTCATTTTTTGGCCGAGTTAGCCTTATTTTTTATTGGGTTTGACTGAGTTAAACCGGTTCCTAGCTAATTTAACCATTTCGAATGCAACTGTGGACTCCGTTTGTTCAGATTCGGACTCAAAGTTGGTGTAAAGCCTTTGAGAGCAAAGAAATTGCCATGTATCGGGCATTTTCAAGCGTCTGTTATTGATTGTGGTTGAGATAATGGCAGAATCTTCAACACAGGCGTCAGCAGAGTCTTCAAGTACTTCCGGACGAAGGATTATAGTGTCCAACGCAAAGTTTGAGGTGGAGAAATTCGATGGAACCAACAACTTCGGCATGTGGCAATGTGAAGTTATGGACATTCTCTACCAACAAGAGCTAGACATTGCACTTGAAGACAAACTAGATGCTATGGGTGAGAAGGAATAGACACAGATCAACCGCCAAGCGTGCGGTACTATCCGATTGTGTCTGGCCAAAGATCAGAAATATTTTGTTATGAAGGAAACTTCGGCAAATGTATTGTGGCAGAAACTAGAAGATAAGTACATGACGAATAGCATAGAGAACAGACTCTACCTAAAGGAGCAGCTCTTCCTCTTCCAGTTCAAGAGAGGTATTTCGATGATAGAACATCTAGATAGTTTTAATAAGATTCTTGCCGATTTATTGAATCTAGATGTTGAAATCGAAGATGAAGGTAAGGCATTACTATTATTAAATTCTTTGCCTGACACGTATGATTACCTAACAACTACGTTGTAGAAGAATGAAATCCACTCTGTCCCACATCGCCTAAATGAAAGGCTTGCTATAGCTTCTTATACCTGTATTAGGCCCTCCACCTATAAGCTTAGGCTTTTAGGTGGGAATGGGAACTTAATATACGTTGTTGTATAGGAAGGATAAAATCTACTTTGTTGATGTATCTAATGCTTTGGTGAATAATGAGTACAGAAAGAAATATAAGTCTGTTCACAGGGACTCAATTGACAGTTAGGGGCAGGTCAAATAACAGAAGATTTGTAGGACGAGGGAAGTCTCGATCAAAATCAAGGGCAAGACCATTAGACAAAAGACGTCTTGCGAAAGACGAGTGTGCCCTTTGTCACCAAAAATGGCATTGGGCGAAAGATTGTCCAAATGGGGACAAGAAAGAGTCAAATGTGACGTTGCACAAGATGGAGACGTAGATGAAGAATCAGCCTTCACAGTTTCATCATCAAGTGGTCATTCTCATGAATGGATTCTGGATTCCTGATGT
>JAESVK010056392.1:0-19418 GCA_017140935.1 Hamamelis virginiana | reverse complement strand
ATATATATATATATATATATATATATATATATATATATATATATATAAAACAGCAGACTTGTAATTGTTCGATTTTAGCATTCACGATTACCATCCAAACCTCAGCAGCGATTTCTGCTCGAAATTGTAAAAACAGATACATATCCAAATTACTTCATTTTAGGAGAGTGCCTAAAAACAGATACATATCCGCTGGTTTTTTAGGATCAACATTACTTCATTTTAGGAGAGTGCCTACAATGTGTGATTGTCTTTAGCTTAATATTTTATTTATACAATACACAGCAAAGCTGCCTTCCTTCTAAGGAGCTGGCTTGTTGCTTTTTCCTTGTTTTTTTCTTTCCTAATAAAGGAAGACCTAGACACCCGTTATTTGAAAGCAAGAATCACCACTCAAAAACAAGCCAAAAAAAAAAAAGAAAATCTGGTTTTCATAATCAAGAATCCCATGTCAAAGCAAGTACTCTTAAGAACTACATAGCTTCAACTGACCATACAAACCAAGAATCACCACTCAAAACCAAGCCAAAAAAAAGAAAAAGAAAATCTAAAACCAATTACCCTTAAAAATAATATAACCAAATATATAGATAAACATACCAGCTGAAGAAGACAACCATGAATGTAGACTTCAAAGATCTGTAAATGGCGTGTAAATGGCGAACAGAGAGAGAACTCTTCTGCATATGCCAAGAAAATCAGAGAGAGATGAGAGTTTTGCAAACTCTTCACATAAAACTTAAGAGGGATGAGTGAGTTTACCCAAATATGCACATGGCAAGCCCTAAGGGAGAGACGATGACATCAGCCCCAACTTCACAGTACGTTTGAGGTTCTCACTCATCCAGCAGAAGGAGAAGCCGCATAGGAGCAGTTCGATGGATGGACCTCGATTCTTCGATGTGTGAAATCGTCTAGGCTCTTGCTTGCCTTTCCGAATCCACCATTTTAGAGAATCGCCCTGCACAAAGAGATGAGAGGATAACCTGAATGGAGACAGAGAGGAGAGAATCAGCGCGAATAACATAAATCATAGGAAATTAGATGGGCAAATTGACGAGGATGGAAACCCTCGTGAAAACCCTCTGCAGATTGCAATATGGAGCGGCAAATTGACGAGGAGGCAAAACCCTCGTGAAACCCCAACCGCAATGGGCGCGATAAAGTGACGAGGGTACAAAACCCTCGTGAAATCCTTCTTCAGATTGCAATGGACCGGCAAATTGATGAGGAGGCAAAACCCTCTTGAAACCCCAACTGCAATGGGCGAGATACAGTGACGAGGGTGGAAAACCCTCGTGAAATCCTTCTTCAGATTGCAATGAGCGCGGCAAATTTGGGCGGGCAAAATTCTCAACCTAAGACAAGGGTTGATTCATCACCCTCGTCTTTACTCATTCTTTAACGAGACTTTTGAAAAAGCCTCGTCTTATAGGGGCTTTTCACGAGGGTTTTGCAAAACCCTCATCTTTTCTATCTTTCTTTTGTAGGGGTTGCCCATTATTGTAGTAGTGATTTGCTTGCTTCATTGCAAATTTTTAGAGAACTGTTTTTAGTTCAAATCCAAACATACAAAATACAAAACTCGTTCATTTAGATGTTTCAATTATTGTTCCAAGGTTAAACTTTTTCTTTTTTTGGTTTGGTTGAATTAAACATTATATGTTCTATATATATATATATATATATATATATATATATATATATATATATATTTGACTTTTTGCTGATCAGTTTATATGTTTTGAGGAAGCAAACCTTGGTTGTGCTCTAGATGCCTTGAGAATTTCATTCCAGTCTTCAAGTTATATGTTCTGGCCACTGCTATGTGAGGTTTTTTATATCTCTTCAAGTTATTTTACTATTTGTTTATGTGTAAGGGATTGTTTGATATGGGAAGAGATCCACTAATTTTGAATGCTTGCTATTGAAGCTTTAAACGCATTGGATTAGGTGACCTCTTGTTTTCCTTTACATAAGATGCCCATGCCGACACTTTCATTTGGCCGACACTTTCATTTGGCCGACACTTTTGTGAGACCCAAATCATTTTTCTTTTTTTTTTTTTGGTTATCCTTTGTTTTTATAAATCATGAATTGTAAACGAATCTTTTATGGAGCATATTGAGATTCTACCAGTCAAATTAAACACATCTAGATTTTAATTTTGCTTATTCATTTAGCAGTGGTTGATGATGATTTTTATTAGTCAGACCGCTGATGACTTATCAAGATTTTCTGTTAGTTTTGTATGTGGTATTATATAACAACCACCTACCAGTAATCCAGTATCATTTTTTTTTTTGTTCATGGTCACTCTAATATCATGGGATTTAGATCATGAACCACTGGACATTTAAATGGGCATTTTTATGTTTATGTGATTGGTGATCAGGATGGCATTTTAAAGGAGCTTGAGCTTGCTGGATTTGAATACCTTGGTGGGCTGGTATGTATGAGTTTTAGATAGCATAATTTCCACTGAACTGCCCAAATCTTTTATGAAAATGGTGACTTTTATATCATAGTGTGTGTTAGTGTCTGCATGATTTGTTACAAATGCATATGACCTAACCAATCTTGCCTTCAATTGGTGCTATCTAATTTTTTACCACATACAAAACTAATTTCTTGCATATGACCTAACATCTTTTCAGAATTTAACCAATCTTGCCTTCAATTGGTGCTATCTAATTTCTTACAAATGCATTTACTTCTAAACCGGCCTATCCTTTCTTCTAAGTTTACTGCAGAATCAGTACCTCTGTAACTGAATTTCCAGCAACTAAAAAGAGTTTAAAATTATAGTTTCTTGGTAAATCTCAAAGACTTCACAGATTTACAGGTTTCTATAATTAAATTTCCTGTAACTTAGAGATAAAATTCTTTTATTTTTGATAGTCATGCTGTCCAGAATTTGATTTTATTGACAAAAGAGTCATAAGGCCTTTTTCAATCAATAACATTCCATTTCCAGCAATCAAAAAGTCTGACTTTTTGTGAATTGGAGTGTTTTTAATCTTTTTTTACTCTCTTTTGCTTTGTAGATATGATTTCCATTGAACAAATGGATAGGGTACTTATTACGGCTGAGTTTTTATACTATTTTATTTTATAGGAGTATTATTTATTAGTGGGACATGGGAATCCATTACCTATGTGGTTAATTGGACTTCATTGATTTCATATATTACTAATCTTAGTTATCTTCTTTTGCAGGTTACCTGGCATTTCCCAGCATTAAAAGTTCCCTGGTTTGCAATTTTTTTCTAACTTTGGCACATTTGCATGACATCAGTTCTTTCCAATGTTTTATTGAGATAATCATTTTTTTATTCGATTTCTTTCAGGGTTAGTGCTCAATAGTATTACTTGTAGCCTTGTAGGTACACTACTAGAGCTTCAAAAGAACCAGGACTAGGTTACTTCAGGGTTACGTAATGCGCTATATAAAGGATGTAATTGCCTCAAACGAGACCAATCTGGCTCCCTTGGTAAGCTTTACTACTTTCATTGTCACCAGCAATCATTAAAGTTAAATTTATTAATATATGAATCATTCCATATTTCACAAATACTTGCAGTTTGACAATGATGATCATTACGAGAGCACTTTGATTGACGAGGTCCGTATAGAACTTATAAACTTCATACAGGACAAGATGTGAGTGCATGCACGGATGCATCATAGGGCAGTACTGGTGCCTACAAAAGTCTTTGAAGTTATGGTATACTATCTATCTCTATACACCAAATTATTAAGGAGTTGTAATGGAGTGAACTCATTTTCGATATGTGTTGTGGGATCGCTGGCTTGAAATATTGTAGTTTCGGGGGAGGAGGTTAGACGGAGACCCACTTGGGTTTGCTTGTTTCGTTTATTATTTATATAAGTGTATGATATAGAAGTAACCATATTTTATATGCTAGAGATAATATATCAATGAACTTAATTTGATTTCAAAAACCTTTTATTTTTTATGCTAGAGGTTCTGTTTTATACTTAAGATAGCTTGTGATTGTTGGCTGTTATGATAACATGGCACATGAGGCGCCATTTAAATGGGATGTTGTGAAAATATGATTATAGAAGTGCTATAAATTATTTTTTTAATAGGTGAATATATAGAAATGTTCCAAAAACAGACAAGATGCTGCATAATTTTTATCTCAAAAAAGAAAATATTTCTTAGTACAAGTTGATTTGATTTAATTTTTATTATTAATAAAAGTGCATGTGGAAACATGTATTGAAGTTTTAATGGACATATGATTTGGTTGTAGATTATAAATTTACCGATTTTCTGTGATGTACCTACACCTTTCTTATGGTAAATTAATTTTTCATGAAATGTAACCTTATATATCAATTGCAATATGAACTCATAAGTGCAATTCTATATTTTAATGCAGGGGCTGAAGGATTGCAATATATATGGATGGACATTTTATTGATTACATGAAGATTGTGCGCAGTTCAATGATTTGTAAAAACTAGATTATGCAAAAATTGTTACACTTTTGGTTCTTAATTAGAAGGTTCAATATTAATTAACAAAGTGTTGACTTTATGATACTAATTTCTCTATATATATATTTTTTTGCAAATGCATGTGGATTCTTTTTTTTTTATGAGTATTATATAGTAATATATTAGTGTGGATATTTTAATATTGTGTGCGCAGAAATGAATGCATGTTAGAACAACCATTGGTGAATATATATGATTTAATAGCATATATTAATAGCATATTAAAATTGTGAAGCATTTGCTACCCCCAAAAAAAAAGAGAGTAAATGAGGACACTTTTTAAGTGTCCCTATTGTGAACATATCAAGGACACTTTTAAAGTGTCGCAATTCACAGCCTCAAAGGGGACACTTTTAAAGTGTTACGATTCACCACCTTAAAGGGGACACTTTTAAAGTGTCGCCATTCACCGCCTCAAAGGGGACACTTTTAAAGTGTCACCATTCACCCTCTCAAAGGAGACACTTTTAAAAGTGTCCCTATTGGGGACACATTAGGGACACTTCTCAAAGTGTCGCCAAACACCTTTGGGGACACTTTTTAAGTGTCCCCTTTGACAGTTTAAAAAGTGTCCCCTTTGACAGTTTTTGTAGTAGTAGTGCCAAGACAATGGTACAAGCGATTTGATCGATTCATGACGGAGCAATTAAAGGTATACAAGAAGTCAATTTGATCATTATGTATATTTTCGTAGACTTTCTGATGGTTCCTTCATTTATTTGCTCTTATATGTAGATGACATGCTAATTGCATCTAAGAGCAATGTGGAGATTGACAAACTCAAAGCACAAACAGGGAATTTGAAATGAAGGATCTTGGAGAAGCGAAGAAAATTTTTGGCATGGAAATCAAGAGAGACAAGAAGAAGGACACAATTTGTTTGACACAAACTCAGTACCTGAAGAAGGTATTGCACAGGTTTGGAGTAGATAGGAAAACAAAACCTGTAAGTACACCATTGGCCCCTCACTTTAAGTTGAGTGCTTCAATGTCTTCGCACACAGAAGAAAAGCGCAAGCATATGGCGCATATTCTATATGACAATGCAGTTGGTGCCTTGATGTATGCTATGGTTTGTATGAGACCTGACATCGATTCTCACATGCTGTTAGTATGGTGAGTAGGTATATGCATGATCTAGGGAAAAGTCACTAGCCATGGCAGGCAGTGAAGTGGATCTTGAGGTACATACATGGCACAGTTAATATAAGTTTGAAGTTCAAGAGAGACAATAGACTCAGACAGAATCTAGTTGGATATATGGACTTTGATTATGCTCGTGACTTGGACAAATGCCTGTCAACTACAGGATATTTACTTACTTTGGCTAAAGGGCCGGTGAGTTGGAGGTCAACATTACAGTCAACGGTGGCTTTGTCTACCACCGAGGCAGAGTTCATGGCAGTGACAGAAGCCTTTAAAGAGGCGATTTGGCTACATGGGTTGATAAGGACTTGGGGATTGTTCAAGAGCATGTTGAAGTTTAAAGAATATGTTGAAGTTTATTGTGATAGTTAGGGTGCCATTTGTTTGGCGAAGAACAAGGTCTGTCACTCCCGTACCAAGCACATCGACGTCCGGTTCCATTTTGTTCGAGAAATAGTGAATGAAGGGGATATTCTGCTTCAAAAGATTGGTATTGCAGATAATCCCATTGATATGCTCACTAAGGTGGTATCTGGGATCAAGTTTTAACACTGTTTGGACTTGGTCAATGTCTCTCGAAACTTGCACCTTCGGGTGCATGGCAGTGTTGATAAATCACTATGATGGATGGAGAAGCTTCGCCAAGGTGGAGATTTGTGAAAATTGGCTCAGATTTGGCAATCCAACAAAGTCAAAGATGGAGCCACCAATAGCCACCAACTTTGTCAGTCGAAAATCTGGGGAGCTACCTTGGTAGGGTGGCTTGCCGGTGGGCTTGTTGGCTACTTGTTGCTGACTTTGCCTCTTCCATTCAGCTATAAATAAAAGGCTTGGGAGAGAGAATCAATGTAGAGAATCAATGGGAAAAATAGAGTGAGGAATCAGAGAGTGTTGGTGAGTTGAGTTGAGAGTGCTCCTCCTCCATTGTTGTAATTTCTCTCCATATAGTGAAATCTGCTGCACCGTGGACGTAAGCAATTGCCGAACCATGTAAACTAAACCTTGTGTATCTCTCATTTGTGTGATTCTTTGGTATTCATCTCTGGCCCTGGGCACAACAGCAATTGCATAGATGGAGCTATTAGTCTCTTGCCAGAAGGTAATTAATCATGTGATTATCATCTCTCCAGGTAGCTGCCAACCCAAAATCAATTCGTCTACGTTTTTGATACATTGAGCGCAACTTTGAGCAATCAGCACGCAAACATGCCTATGTGGGCCTGACAGGCTGACCCTGCCCCGGAAATCAACACCACTTTTTTGTGGCTTTTGTCCTAAACCACTCCCTTGTCAATCAACTTCATGTCTTAAAAATTTTCTATCCTATGTATCTTCAATGACTTCGGAATGATGTACAGAAACAATTGTTTTCTCAAGGTTGACAAAAATTACATTGAGAGCATTCTCACCATTTTTTTTTTTTTTTTTTTACTTTCTGTGTGGTCTTAGGTTATAAAAATAATTTTTGAAAGATTATTTAAGTAATAAAAAGAAAAATAATAATGCTAATTAAGAGTTAGGCACACAATTGTGTGCAAGCACATTCAAAGGCAAGATCTGCGCTGGGAAACCTCCTCGCTATTTCGCTGCTGTCCTGAACCACTCCCGTCTCAATCAACCTTCTGTTCCAGTCAAGAACATTGCCTTTTCTAAGACTATATGAACTTCCAAGCTAGCTATATATGCTTGGAAATTATATACCAAATGCAACTTTGCATTTATCAACCAATGCATTAGTCCTTCATTATTTTGCTACAGAAATCCATCGTCTTGTATCACAGATTATATGTACAGAGACAGGCAAGGTGACACAAATAATTATATACGCAAATTATCACGATTACAACTTACCAGACCCAATTTTATGCACAATTTTTATTTTATTCTCAATAATTCTTTTTTGATAGGACTTTTATTTGGTAAAATGTACTGTTGGATTACATGTTCCTCCCATGCACATCATATTTCCTAAATATCAAATTCATTGGAGACTAAGTGCTGGGGTGGCTCAAGATAATTTGAAGCCTAGGGCGAAAGCTATAAGTGAGGCCTCGTAAATATAGTTTATTTTTATTTTTTGAGATGCAAAATTACTATTGCCTATATATGCATGAAGCAAACATGGGAAAAAAATGTGAGTTGAAAATAAATTTGTACCTTTACTTAATTGATTTTTTATTTCAAACATTTCCTCAATAACCAAAGAATTATTATTTAGTTTCTTGAAAATAAAAGGCTAACACCTACAAGCAAAAAATTGAATTAGACTAAGGTTTCTTTGTATTAAATTTGCCTAAAATTACTTTTTTAGAACTATCTCTTCACATATCTCTTGAGTTATCTCCAAATTACCAACTCTTGACATATCAAAATTTCCATATTATAATTGATTTAGCCAACCACCGTATACCACTCAAGTCATCTAAGAGTGATTATCACCCATTTTTTTTAGATCACATGAAATTTTAAACTCAAAAAGTGATTTTAGATAAGGCTATTCCAAATTAATGGGCCTAATTTTAATGGAATATTTTGGTTTCTTCCACAACTTATTTTACAAATTCTAGGGCCTAATTTCAATGGAAAAAGTTATTTTCACTTGCAACATATGCTACAATTTCTAATAGTATTCAAAATATCAACTTCTTTTCTTTTTTCTTTTTTTTTTTTTAAGAGCCGGAAGCCACCCACATAGCAGCCCCGACCCAAATATATATAAACCCTCATTTATGGCGGAGGAATACCACATAGCAGCCCCGACCCAAATATATATAAACCCTCACTTATGGCGGAGGAATACCACATAGCAGCCCCAACCCAAATATATATAAACCCTCACTTAGCGGAGGAATACCGTGGTTACAAGCAAAGTATCTAGGAAGAAATAAACCCTCCCAAATACAAAACCAACAACCCAAACAAAAAGAATTCTAAACAGGCCTTAAGATAAAACCATCTACACAGGCCTAAGCAAACCAAGACCAACAAAAAGAAAACTAAAACCCGAGGAAATTAGCACAATCGAAGAGATGCCAAACCCACCCAATCCATCCTATACGACCCGCGGACCTCAGTAGAAAAGGAAATTACGTCCCGCACTACATTATTTTTATTAAGTGCTCCCTGTTTAGCAAACCAATCCGCAGCTTTATTACCTTCCCTGAAACAATGCTTTATAGAAAAATCAAAAACATCTAGCAAGCATCTCATTTTCTCCCAAAAATCCCAAAGGTACAAAACTGCACAAAAATTAGATTTGATCCAAGAAACCACCACCATAGAGTCGCACTCAATGTCAATACAATCAAGACCCAGCTGTTTACAAATCCGAAGACCCTCCACCACAGCTCTAAGTTCGGCTTCATTGTTAGAACAAGTACCAAAAAAATTAGAGAAAGCAAAAATAAGTTTTCCATCACCATCCCTCAAAATTCCCCCACCACCAGCAGGACCTGGATTCCCCAAACTACTACCATCCAAATTGAGTTTAAACCTGCCTCGAGGAGGCCTAATCCATTTCACCACCTACAATTTTTGAGGCCTAGGTGCATTAACCGGAATCTCCAACCGGTTCAGAAGTAGCCTATCATCTTTTGATAATTTAGAACATATATTAACAGAGCCAGCAATAGATTTAATCCAATAAAGAATAGAGACCATAACCTGATTGAAGTTTTCCACTTTCCCTTCCATCCTTGCTAAGCATCGACGCCTCCAAAGTCTCCATGTAACAACCACCGGCACAATCCTCATCACAATCCCTGCTTGGGAATTTCTGGATGCTCGATTTATGAAAGCTTGAAACCTTGCTTTCCAGCTCCACAAAGAAATAAAGGGAAGACCCATTTCAGCTTACATCCTTCTCCAAATTTCAACAGCAAATTCCCCATTGCATAAAACTTGGTCTAAGTCTTCATCATGCCCCTCCAAACAACAATTACAACAAGATACCAGGGGAATACCACATTTTCTAACCTGTTCATCAACTGGCAAGCACAGATAATAATATTTAATTTCAACTTATTTTACTTAGAAGGAGCATATATAATTAGAAAATAATATTTAATTTTAAAGAAAAAAATAGTCACACACATATAAGACGAATGGGGCCTTGTATGGGACTTCACCCTTTGGGGCCTTAGGCCACCTCGTAAGTCGCCTAACGGTTGAGCCGCCCATGACTAAGAGTTTCTTTATAAGCAAATATGAGATTTTTTATTAAAAAATTAAAATATTAAAAAATGTGAGTTTATAGATCAAATGACTACTTCAGGGTATTTAACTATCATCATCATCGATGCAGGAAAGGAGAGTAACACATCTGGAACTGTCATCATCATCGTCGTTGTTTCAATAGTCACTTCTGTTGTACTTATCATATGCATCTGTATCTTTCTGAGAGTGAGGAAACGAAGGGAGAAAGTCGAAAGTAAGTTAAAGATGGCTCTATTACTTCTGTTCAATTCCTGCAATGAAATCATTTCCACAACTATAGTAAACATGTGCTAATTCCTTTAAAACTAGGCAAAACTGGTAAAACAAAATATGATTACACTGGTTGAGATTATGACAAGTAGCTCTGTTCAAATGATCTTATTTTAAATACATCTGTTTACCTTGTTCCTTTTGTAAAGATGCAGAACCTGTGGATTAGATTAGAACTGTGGAGTCCTTGCAATTTGACTTTGGAACTATTATAATTGCAACAGAGAACTTTTCAGATGCTAATAAGCTCGGACAAGGTGGATTTGGTGCTGTTTACAAGGTAATAAAACAGCAACATATGATGAAGAATGTCAATTGTCTGTAAAATGTTGGGAATCCTTGAAGGTGGTTTCAATTGTCTTGACATTCAATTTATTCTGATATCTCTTCAGGGGACACTTTCCAATGGGCAAGATATAGCTGTTAAGAGGCTGTCTATGGATTCTGGACAAGGAGAACTAGAATTCAAGAATGAGGTCCTGTTAGTGGCCAAGCTTCAACACAGGAATTTGGTTAGGCTACTAGGTTTCTGCTTGAAAGGAAATGAAAGGCTTCTCATCTACGAGTTTGTCCCTAATACAAGCCTCAATCACTTCATATTCGGTATGCTTTCACTTTGTTCTCAATTTGATATTTCAATTCTAATAATTTCATTTGCGGTGCATGTCAAAAGTAGTACACTTTCAATATTTGGTGCTCGATAGAAAATATCAGTCTTAAGAGCCATGCAGGATGGATAAATGTATACAATCTGATTATGGTAAAGTATAAATTAAAGCTACATATAAATCTTATATTTTTTATTTTTGTTTTTGGGCAATCTCTTTGTTTTATAATTTTATCAATTTGAAGATCGAATCAAGCATGCACAATTGGATTGGGAAAGGAGTTACAAAATCATAGGAGGCATCGCTCGAGGGCTTCTCTATCATCATAAAGATTCTCGACTTCGAATTATTCATCGTGATCTCAAAGCTACCAACGTTCTGTTAGATGCAGAGATGAACCCAAAAATTTCTGATTTTGGCATGACAAGGTTGTTTGTAATGGATCAAACTCAAGGCAATACAAGTAGAATTGTGGGGACCAAGTAAGTATCAGAAACCAACTAGAGCTACTAATTACAACTGTACACATCTCATATACTACTCATTTTCACGAGGTTTCTATGAGTCAGTGAAAGAAGATAAAAGTTCAAGCAAAAATTTCACAATATATATCATTTAAACTGCTCTTTCATTTAACCAAAATTGATTTAAATAATTGGTTACCATAGAAATATGGTAAAGAGATGCATCCACATTGGTTTATTATGTGTTCAAGAAAATGTAGCTGACAGACCAACTATGGCTTCAATTGTTCTGATGCTTAGTAGCTACTCTCTTACACTCCCAGTCTCCCAGTACCTTCACAGCCTGCATTTTTTTCACGCAGTTGCATGCATGGATCCTGAAATGCCGTTGCTGCTGGATCATAATTCTGCAGGGACAACTAAGTCGGACTAATCCCAAAACAAATCTGCTCATTTTTCAATAAATGAAGCTTCAATTACAGAGCTAGATCATAGGTAGTGCTTGTGGATGCAATTTGTGAAAGCAAAAGCCTTTGCAAGAAGCTGGTCTCGTATCGTCTCACAGCTGCCAGGACCTCCTCGAAAGGGGGAAAGCCTCGAAACCCTAACTTCAAATTTCTCTGCAACATCTCACCCACCCTCTCTCTCTTCTCCGGCAAAAGCCTCGCCGGCGTCGATCTCCAGCACTCCGGCAGTCCCTCTTCTCGGTAGAGACACATCCCCAAACCTAGCCGCCGGCGTGTTTTTCCTAGAAACCTAGCCGCCAGCGCGTCTCTTATCAGCCGCTGCTGTCACTCCTGCCGATCATCCTCTCCGGCATCTCCTCCGTATTCCGGTGAGTCCCATCCCCATCCCCACTTCTATTCTCCTCCGCATCAGCCAAGTTCTCTCCTAGCGTTTTTCCTAGATTCCTAGCCGGGGAAAGTGTTAATCTAGCCGCTGCTGTCTCTCCCACCATCAACCATTCTCACCGCTGGCGCTCTCTTCGCCGGTCATTTTTTCCAGCGTAGCTCTTTTTTTTCCATTGATGATCTGACAATGGAGAGATCCATGGAGTTCATTTTTTTGGGTTTCATGCTACAGACCTCATAGCTTTAGGGACATGTATTTTGGTTGTTAGTTTGTTTTTGGCTGCCCCTCCGATGGCCTCTCCATCGGCGGGGAACGCTGGTCCTAATGGGATCAAAACGAAATCGTATGCTCAGGCGATTCAAAAGAATGTGGAGAATCCAGCTTTCAAAATTCCCATGTGATTCCTAGTGGAGGTTGATGGTGAATTGGGTTTCATTTTTTCGGAGACAGATGGTTAAAGCTGCGGAAGAATTTCGTTTCGCATTGGTGATGAAGTTTATGAGAGTTCGGCCGTCTATTGATAAAGTCAGATTATTTATTGTGAAAATGTGGGGATTAACGGAAATTCCAACAGTCAGTTTTATGGATGACTATCATATTCTTATTCATATGAAGAATGAGCGAGATTTTGTGCATGGTTGGGCACGTGAAGGTAAAACAATGGAAGGGAGTGCTTTTCGTTTATTTAAATGCACCAAGAATTTTGATGTTAACCGGGAGTCTCCTCTGGTTCCCCAATGGATTTTTTTGCCTGGTCTCCCTATGCACCTGTACAGGATGGATTTTTTACAGATTATAGCAACACAATTTGGTTGTTATCTTGGCACAGACAATGCGATGATTAATAGTACTCATGCTTCCGGGGCGCGAATTTGTGTGGAAGTGGACTTGACCTTGGAGCCGGTGAAAGGCTTCCCTATTGTTTTATCCCCAACGCACTGTATTTGGCAAGAAACTAAATATGAAAAACCTAGTTTTTATTGTTCGAAATGCTTTCGACAAGGGCATACTTCAGTTGTTTGTAGGTTTGGAGTGAAACGAAAGGATGATGAACATGTGAAAGGCAAAAGGATTTGGCAACCGAAAAATAATATAGAGGTGTTGGTGGAAAATGTGGTTATTGAAGAAGGGGGTGCCAAGGGGATTCTTGATGCTAGTACCAGTAATTCACAAGGTATTCTTGAAGGAAATAAGGTTGTTGAAAAATAAACACATGTGAGTAAGCAAATTTCTAAGGTTATTGTTTCCCAGCATGTCATAGGTGAGCTTGTTACTCAGGTTTCAGTGGAGGAGCCAGTGGTTGAGAATAAAACTGATGAGGTTCACGTTGATTCACAAGTGGATAATGGGAAGAAAGTGTTCGATGTTAGTGTTGAAAATAGTGTTGATGATTGCGAGGAAGTGCGGTGTGATAGTGAAAAGCAGAATCCTCCAGATGGACTATCTTTGCAGGTTCAGGTTCCAAATGAAGAGGTGCAGGATGACAAGGAGGATTCTCGACAACATGTCCTTCAAGGGGAGCAGGCGTGGGCCTATGTATCTGATCAAGAAGAGGGCGAAATTCCTGTGATGATGGAAAAAGAAAAATTATATGAATCAGACATGGATAATCTTTCGACTAATGGTAAATCAAAGATGGTGGAGAAAAAGACAGTGATGAAATCACAACGGATGCATATCCGATCTCGAAAATTGGATTTATGATTGATACAATATTTTTCTGGAATATTATAGGGCTGGGCAGTTCTAGAGGAAGATTGAAGAAGTTTCTTTATAAATTTAAGGTTTCTTTATTTGCTATTTCGGAACCTTTTGCTGCTGTAAACCGTATGGCTGCTCTTGGGTGTTTTTTGGATTTTAATCATTATGCTTCTAATGTTAATTGGGGTGGTAAATTGTGGGTGTTTTGGAGTAACCCAAATAGTTTTGAAGTTGTGCTCTGTACGTCCCAAACCGTGACTAGGTGGTTTAAATGGGATGCTAATCGTGTTATTGTTACATTTGTCTATGCCAAGTGCTCATATACTGATAGGAGAGAGTTATGGCATGATTTTGAAGAGAGGCTACTCATGGATCAGCCATGGTTAGTTATGGGAGATTTTAATATTATTCGTAGGGATTCAGAAAGAATTGGTGGGAATCCTCGGCATCTTATTTCGATGTCGGGGTTTAATGAATGCATAGATCGTTGTGGTCTTTTGGATTTATCTAGTTCTGGTCAGAGTATGTCCTGGTGTAATGGGCATGGGGGATTGTCCAGAAGTTGGGCAAAACTAGATAGAGCTCTCATGAATAATGCATTTGCCAACTTTTTTCCTTCTACTCATTTTAAGTATCTGAGTCGCAAATCTTCTAATCACTGTCCAATGGTAGTATTTTCGGACCAGCCTGTTTCTTCCTATGGGCCATCTCCGTTTCGTTTTCTTAATATGTGGTGTTTGCATGACGGGTTCTTTTTGTGTGTGAAGGAAGCCTGGAACATGCAGGATGGGGCGACTGGGCTCTTAAAGCTTTCTATTCGGCTGAAAAGAACTAAGATAGTGCTTCGTGCATGGAATAAATATGTGTTTGGTAGAGTGGATGCCAATCTTCAAGCTTTGGAGGATAGGTTAGATTTGCTGGATAACAAACTTCAATCAGGTTACACTGAGGAGCTTGAGGATGATTTTGTGGCTACTAAAACTGAGATTGAATTATGGGAAAAAAGGGAAGCTTCTCGTCTAGGCCAAATTGCTCAGAAGAAATGGTTGATTGACGAAGATCAAAACTCGAAGTTTTTTCATTCGGTCATTAATCAAAGACACACTAAGGGCCTTATTAAAAAAATGGTCCTTGTAGATGGGAGAGTGCTGAACAATGCTGAAGAAGTCCATGAAGAGGCTACATAATTTTTTCGTAATTTCCTTACCGATTCGCCTATGGTGGAACCTTGTGATATGTCGATGCTTATTGAGAAGAAAATTTCGGATGAAGAGAACCGTTGGTTATGTGCAGCACCTTCTGAAATGGAAGTGAAGCAAGCTATTTTTTTCTATCCCAAAGAATAGTAGCCCGGGTCCCAATGGTTTTGGATCGGAATTTTATATGTCTTGCTGGGATATTATTAAGGAGGATGTTGTGGAGGCCGCAAGAGATTTTTTTAGGGGTGCTCCTCTAACTAGGTTTTATTTTTCCTCATTTATTGTTCTTATACCGAAAGTGTCAAAACCCTCCAGTTTTGACAAATTTCACCCTATTAGTTTGTGTTCTGTAGCTTATAAAATCTTTTCGAAGATTATTGTGAATCGACTAACTTGGATTCTTGATAAGTTGGTCTCGCATGAACAAGGTGCTTTTATTCCTGGGCGAAGTATTGTCGAGAATATTACTCCTGCTCAGGAGATGGTTCATTCGTTACATAAAAAAACTGTTGGTGGTAATGTATTGGTGAAAATTGATATGGCCAAGGCATATGATAGGGTGAATTGGGATTTCTTGTTGAATGTGATTCAAGCCTTTGGTTTCTCTGAAAATTTTTGCTGGCTTATTGCAAATTGTGTGCAGACTCAGTGGTTTTCTGTTATGATGAATGGAACCTTTAAAGGCTATTTTCAGTTTGCACGGGGATTGCGCCAAGGGGATCCTCTTTCCCCTTATGTATTCATCATTATGGAAGAAGTGTCGACGAGGCTACTGCGGAAAAATTTTGAGGAGGGTCGGATTGAAAAATTTCATCATCCGATTGGTGCTCCTTTGGTTTCACATTTACTATATGCTGATGACATTCTTATTTTTACTAATGGGGGTAAGAGGTCTTTTCAAAATTTGGTGCATACTCTTGAGATTTATGAGAAATGGTTGGGTCAAAATTAGCAGAGACAAATCTGCTATATTTCCTTCTAAATTGATTTCGGCATCTCGGAAGAGGAGTTTGTTGAGCCTTACGGGTTTTAAGGAAGTAAAGTTTCCTGTCGCCTATTTGGGTGCGCCGTTGATCTCAGGTAGGTTGACAGCCCGGGTTTCTGAACCGTTGATTGAAAAAGTGAGGAAAAAAGTTGCCGGTTGGAAGTTCAAGTTGTTATCGCCAGGTGGTAGATTGATTTTAGTCAAATATGTTTTATCAAGTATGCCAATTCACTTATTGTCTGTGATGAGTGTGCCTTCAATTTCGTTGTCTCGTATTAAATCTTTGTTAGCTAATTTTCTTTGGGGGGGAGACAGATGGTAAAAGAAAGTATCATTGGCACTCGTGGAGTAAAATCTGTATGCCTACTAAAGAAGGAGGGTTGGGCGTGAGAGATCTTAATCAGGTCCAAAAATCACTTCATATGAAGTTTGCTTTTCGAATTTTGTCTACTAATAATATATGGTCTAAATTTTTCCGTGCCAAATACCTTAAAAAGGGTCATATCTCATCTTATAATGCGAGACCGACTGATTCTAGATTTTGGAGATCGATTATAACTATGCTGCCGGAAGTTATGGATAATGTGAAAGTCCTAGTGCGTGGTGGTAATGCTTCCTTTCGGTTTGATCGATGGTTGGCGTCGGGCCCCCTTTCGGTGAGGGTTGAAGATATTGCTACAACAGATTGTGTATTAAAGATTGTTGGTCTAATAATTTTTGGGATGAGGGAATCCTTAGGGAGTTGGTTGGTGAGGAGATCGTTGAGGAGATATTACAATTGCCGCCTAGTGGTAATCAAGGTCCGGATATATTTGTGTGGAAGCCTTCCTCTGATGGCACTTTTTTAACCAGTACAGCATGGGAGGTGGTGAGAAAGAGAGGTCAGGAATTACCTTGGCATGATTGGTTCTGGCATCAGCTGTTACCTAAACGTATTTCTATATGTTTGTGGAAAATTTGGTTTGACTGTTTACCAGTGGATGCTCTGGTTCAAAGCAAAGGAGTGTCTATTGCCTCTACGTGTGATTGTTGTGATCGGAGATGCATAGAAAACAATGACCATATTTTTTCTATGGGGGCCGTGGCTCTAGACGATTGGTCTTATTCTTGTATTGCTCTAGGTATTCCTTGTAGGCATAGGTTACTGTGGAAAAATAGACTAGCTACATGGTTTAATTATGCTAAAAAATCTACTTTCAAAGGTACTCTAGTTGGCTTAATTCCTTGTCTAATTACGTGGTGCTTATGGAAGAGAAGATGCAAGGCTAGAATGGATGGAAAGTATGACACGTCTATGTCTGTTTGAAGAAGTGTTTGGGTTTGGATTAAGTTACTGGCTATTAACATTAGCTCGTTCAGTAACTTATCTATGCATGATTTGAAGATCTTGGAAGAATTTAATTTGGAGAGTCCAAGAACTTTTATGAGACCTGGAAAAATTGTTAAATGGTCTAGACCTCCTACGGGTTGGGTGAAGCTTAATTGTGACGAGAGTTGTCGAGGTAATCCCGGAAATTCGGGAGGGGGCGGTATTATTAGAGATTGGAATGGCATGGTAAAAGGGGCTTTTTCAGCTTCTTATGGTGTAGGTACGAATAATGGTGCGGAAGTGAAAGCAATTTTGGATGGTATTAGATTGTGCAAACGGCTCCATATGGTCAATGTGATTATTGAAAGTGATTCTAAAATTATTGTAGATTGGATTCGCAACGGAAGATGTACCTTATGGTATCTTTGGGATTTTTGGGAGGTTTTGCATAAGGAACTTGAGGGGATAAATTTCGTGGTGGCTCATCAATTTCGGGAAGGTAATAGTGCGGCGGATTTTCTTCCTAGAGAATGAGAAATGGGTATGATTGTCACGTATAATGGTAATCAAGATCTTCCTCGGTCTTTAAAAGGTATTGTGCGGCTGGATTATTTAGGCCTTCCTTATTTCCATCATTAGCTTTTATTCAGGCTTGTTTAGCTTTTTTACACGTCTTTTTTCGGCCTGTTAGATTTTTATGGTCTTCTTATAGGCTTGTTTAGTTTTTTCGTCTCCTTGTTTTTTTTTTTTTTTTTCTTTCGGTTTGGTTAATGTGTTTTTGGGAGGGTTTTTTTATTTTTTATTCTGTATTCTCCTTGCTGCTTGGCTTGTTTTTCTCGGTATTCCTCTGCCATAAGTGAGGGTTTTTTAATAAAATATATATATGCTAGTTGTTGAAAAAAAAAAAAAAAACAGCCTTTGCTCAAAGTTGCGCTCAACATATCAAAAAGGTTGACGAATTAATCCTGTGATTATCATCTCTCGAGGTAGCTGCCAACCCAAAATCAATTCGTCTACGTTTTTGATATGTTGAGCGCAACATTGAGCAATCAGCACGCAAACATGCCAATGTGGGCCTGACAGGCTGTTTTCTTTGACTATGCTTTCTAATAGGAAAATTACATTGAGAGCATTCTCCCCGTATATTGATGAGCTTTTTAACTTTTTTTTTTTTTTTTAAATTTTCTGTGTGATCTTAGGTTTTAAAAATATTTTTTGAAAGATTGTTTAAGTATAAAAAGAAAAATAATAACGGTAATTAAGAGTTAGGCACAAAATTGCGTGCAAGCACATTCAGGGCAAGATCGGAAACCTCCTTGCTATTTCGCGGCTGTCCTGAACCACTCACGTCTCAATCAACCTTCTGTAAGTTCTGTTCCAGTCAACAATTGCATAGACTAAGTAATTGATGGAGAGCGAGGAATTGTGGACACTAAGACAAGTCAATTATTGCTTTCCAAAATTATATATTCCTTAATTTTAAACCTTTTCATTGATTTCCAAAAATATCCCTTAACGTTAAACTATTCCTGATTATTAAAAAGGAGTAAAAATAGTGGAACTATACTTATTTTCATACTTGAATCAATGAGAATTGGCTAAATCTTTTCTCCCTTACACTCTCACCAACTCAACTAGTTTTAACAGAATCAACCAAATTATCTGGCCACCCACCAAAAAAAAAAAAAAAAAAAAAAAAAAATAGAAAAAAGAAAAAAGAAAAAAGAAAAAAGAAATCCCTCTCTGATGTTTTTCAACGAAACTCCCTTAAAATTCTGCGTGGGTATTAATACTTTGTTGATTTTTCAACGTTGACTTTAGGAGGACTGCAACTTTGTAATGAACCCCATTAGTTTTTCACCATCATCCCATTTTGCTACAAAAAATGTATGCTTAAAACCTTCTTTCTATTGTGAAAATCACAGGCTCGATCGGGTGAAACAATGGGAATAATAAGGGGTTCACTACTTCTCTTCATTTCTTTCATTCTCATACAGCTTGTAATTAGGCCTTCCATAGCACAGCCGAGCTTCCTATACAGTGTCTGTAGTTCAAGCAGCGGCAATTACAGCAGTAACAGTACCTACAAGGCAAATCTCAACACCCTCCTTTCCTCCATCAACAACAACACTGAAATC
>JAESVK010056387.1:238-11949 GCA_017140935.1 Hamamelis virginiana | reverse complement strand
ACTTGAATTATTTCTTTAATAAACAATCAAACTTGAATTTATATTGCATATTTCAATAAATTTGAAATTATTTTTTAAAGAGTACAAATAATTTCTGCAAGTAACATAAAATTCTCGAATTATTATAAATAATTATGAAATAACAATACCACCCAACGCTCTTAGGACTCTTCCTCTTTCTTCCTCTTACCAATCCACCAACTCTCTAACAGGCGCTTAATCAAATTCAGTACCACCCAACTAACCCCAACCAGATAAACGCAATACTCTTAATGTTGACTTGCCACCTTACAATGCAAAAGGAGGTGATCAATCTACACTGACATTATTATACACTAAATGGGAAGTGCATAATTCTTCTTAGTGAGAAACTATCGAGCACCTGTCTGACACCCCCCATCCAATTGAAAAACAGTAACTTTAAACGGGGCTGTGGTCCTCCACACGTACCCTAAATGCAGGAAATGAAACATCCCCCTCTCAAAAGCAACTGAAAATAAGATTTCACCCAAAAAAAAAAAAATTTCTACTCCCCGTGAGTATTCTCCAATGCCCCACTTCAAAACTTCCACGGTTAACTCAGTGCCTGCATCTTGCACCAAGTCAACTTCAAAAGCTAGCCCATTAAACTTATGAATAGCACTGCACTTTACAACACCCCTTACAGACAGAGCCTCTGCAGTGAAAAGATTACTAGAAGCATCAAGAACTCAAAACAATTTACCTATTACTAGGACCAGACCCTGGCCCAACAGTTCACATATTATTGGTGAACCGAAATGTCAAAATTTTAACACCCTATTGACGGAACCAAAAGTTCAGTAGAGAGCCAACTAATAACAAGGAGATTCTAATCATAAAAGTAACCATTCTATAGAATATATGATTAGCATACATAGTATCAGCATCCATAAGGCATAGCCATACCCATTTTTCATCTGGGAAGCATCATGACAATAAGGAAGCCCAGCTTCCCTGTGCACAGGATATCATAGCCAAGAGCTCCTAATCAGCCTTCCCAGATGCCAATTATTTAACGATTTTCGGTAGTTTTTTTGAAGCATTGAAGTGCATTTCTTTAGGTCACATTGACACCCTAGTAGTTCTTTAAAACATGAGACAGTTTGGACAACAATAAGTCCTCAGTGAGCACGCTCTCTGATCACTTCAAGATCCATCTCAGTTGGGTCAGTGGCCTGAATCTCATAATGGATGCCCTCCAGCTCCCTTCTAAACCTGTCCTTAGATGTCGCATACAGCATCTTTGCACGGATCCGGGATACTGAAGGAGACCTGAAAAAGGAAATGTTAGTATCACAGTAGCCTGTAGGGCATAGAAATGGCAAACTGTGAACAAAAAAAACAAAAAAACTAATTTCATTGTGCCAGCAACCATCTTCAATGTCGTGGGTCCAACAGTATTTCTGTCAAGAGTAGCATAGAACCATAAAAGAGTAGCAAAGAACCTTAAAATCATTATCAATTATGCAACAGAAACACACGATCCGAGCTGACCTAATAAAAACCTACTATTGAATGCCAAGAAGGCAAGAGCACAAATCTTGATAATGAAGACAGGCATGCACATGTGTTTGTGTGCACTAAAGAAACTGGCATTAGTAAATCAATAGCAAATGGCTAATAACTAGGATAGACATTGTAGTAAAAAATACCAATGGAGATCACACTGGCAGTTAAAGCAATAAGAATGGCTGCCATTGTATAGTACTTTCGCGGGGGGGGGGGGGGGGAACAAATGAGATACTGGTAAGATAGTAAGATACAAAAGGAATTGAGAGCGGTGAGGGACCCCCTAAACCCACCAATACAAGAGTAGGGCAATACCTATAAACAAAAAAAAGAAGAGTGCACCTACAACAAGATACCAAGACAACTCAAGAAAATCACCTTCAAATCATCATACGATATTCTTTCACTTGACTCCACAAAAGAAAAGATCCACCATAAAACCTAATAAAAAGGACAGGATGTAATTCTAATCAAAACAAGAAGAATCTCTGAGATTTAAGCCCCAAAGATTCTGGCATTCCCTTTTCCCCAAATCGCAAATGGGCTAGCTTCCGAATCATCTTTCCTTTAAGACCAAAAGGCTTAATGTGTCAACCCTGGAAAGAGTTACCAAACAAAGCTGAAAACACCCATGTGATCCAAAACAATAAACAGATGACAGCTAGAATTCTTCAAAAAGAAGACACATATCAACAGTGGATAAAAAGTTTGCTCCCAAATTCTTCCAAGTTAAGGCACATGACACCACTAGGAAGAAGTAAACCTTCTCAATTAAGCTGGTCTACCAGCCAGAATTCTTTCCAACATGGCTGACCAAGCAAAAAAGCAACTGTGGAGGAACCCAAGGGCACCCAATGCTCCTAGTGTGGGTGAAAAATAAATTACCAGATGGATGAAGATGGGATAATGTCCTCAGGGAGGACAGACCTTGGGACTCAATAACTACTAACATCCGCCGTCCTCTCCATCATCCACAGAGATTAAAAAAAATCAGCCACATCCATAATTTCCTAGTCATTCAAAATTTCTCTAATCTAGGTGACCACAAGATGGAATCCTTGGGGTTTGAAATGTGCCACCAAAGCCTCTTTATTATCCATAATATCATACAAATTTGGGAACCTATACCTAAGGGAGCTCTCGCCACACCACCAAGCAGTCCAAAACATTATTTTCTTCCGATTGCCCACTTGAAATCATCAACTTTTGAAATCCTGCAATACTGAAAGGACAAACAAACCTTCCCCCAAAAAGGCTATAGTAGTAAAGCTGAGAGAGAGAGAGAGATCATCACTGTTACAACCATTAGCAGTCTAATATGTTGAAAGAATAACACTGCCATAAGGAGCCCAGAATAGAGCTACCATAGCAAAAAAAACCTTGATGTTAGATTTATCAAATTCATGCATCTTCGAACATAGGGACCCACGGAATTATAATTTTGATGGTCGTTGGGTGCCAATGCTTGATCCTAGGACTCAAATTGTAGACCTTAGAATCTCAACCGACTAGGCTGAGATAAGAGTGGCAAGGACCATGGTTCAGAGTATCGGACAATACCGAGTTGACTCGGACGACTCATCTCGGTATCACAAGGGACCTAGACAATATTCTCAGGCGAGTTGAGAAATAGAGGAGAAGACATCGCGGAATATTTGATTCTCATGCCTTAACTGAAGATATGGCCTTTGACAATCTGAGAATGAGTTGTCAGCCAAGATAATAGGTAGTAACACCACTTACACCCAAAGCATAATTGTTTAAGATGCCACTTGACAAAAATCATGATAAAATGGACACGCTGTATAAAGATTGTTTTATGTAACATAATCATCAATGAGTTTTGCAAGTTCTAGTGAGAATATTAATTCTAACTTATATATATATATATACATACAACCCAATTAAAATATATCCAAACAATATAGTGAGAGAAAGACATTGACTGTGAGAAAAACCCCATCATGACATGCTGACAAATATGGAAAAGTTGTTTGCATAAACGGAGCACCAGTGCAGAGCTAAAGGGCATTACATTAAGCAAATGGTGCTATAGGTTGATATAGAAAATGATATTAATTGCTACAATGATAATTGGTTACAAACTTACAACTGACAAAAACCTCAATTCTTAATTAGAAAATTTAAACAGGATTTTAAGAAGTTTTTAGCTGCAACAGAATTAAATAAATAGCTGAAACAAAAACTGACCATGCAATGAAAAAAATCTTGCTCTTTTGGCAGTTCTCAGAAGTGACAAAATCAAAATCATATACTGCATATCGGCAATCATTTTCAGGCAATGATGCAGCAAAATCATCATAGCTCTCAGCTGGACCTCCCGTTTTTTCAACCACAACTTCTTTTTTCTTCTCATCAATCTTAAAAATCACATACCGGTGCACCTTCTTCCTTTGCAATTCCAGATACGTGCTTTTGCTGTCGTCAGCAACACCCATACCAGATGAAGCATTTGACTAAAAATCAAAACCAAATGGAAAATGCTTGTTACAATCAATTAAAAACAACAATTTCCTTCGATAGCTTCCTTGTGCTTTGAAGGAAATGGCCCAAAATACATAATTCCAAATAATATATATCAATCACAATATCAACATGCACAACACTTCAAACTTTTCCAAAATTAGAGCAGTCATTGTGAAAGACAAATGTGAAAATTCTGCAAATTTTTACACATTTGGAGGCCAACATGCATGGGAAAAAGAAACATAAGATTGCATTTAAATACAAGGGTTTTTCAATTCAGGTTTTATTTTCTAAAATTCCAGGTGATACAGATTCCAAAATTACATATCACACCAGCTATTTGAATCAATACTCAGAGAATGGATTACAAAGGCACAGGGTCAAGGGTTTCAGAAAGAGCCTTGAATTCCACCCGAACCCAAATCCACAGTAACAATTTTCATAAGAAAATGGATATGACCAACCCCTCCAAATTGAAAAATCCAAGTGAACGGTAATAAATGATAGGCATTTCTATGAGGCAGTTCAACCAAACTCTAGGTCAAGAATATAACTAAATCAGTCATGGAATAAACTGCAATGTGTGTGTGTGTGCGGCCAAAGATTGCAACCAAGATTTACCTAATTGAACAAAACAAAAATTGATAGAAAGACAAATCAAAGTCAACTCCAATTCACGTCAATGTTATAAAAAATTGCAAATTTATTTAGAAAATACAAAAACCATTCAACACAATTCTAAAAGCCTAAAAAAATTTCTTCATTTTCAAATGAAAACCAACATGCAGAGACAAACTCGAAAAACATTACCAATAATCACCGTAAATCGAGGTCACTGTTAATGAAAAAAAAAAAAAAAAGTATTAATAAAAGATAAAACATTTCAAACTCACAAAGCTTCATCAGTACTACTACTACCAGAAATGGAGATCTAAACCAAGACTCAACCAACTGAAGCAATCAAAGTCCAACAAACTTCAAATTATGTAAAACACACAAAAAATAAGAACAGATTACGCATCAAATCAAACCATTGTAACGATAATACGAATAGAAACTACATTTGAAGAGATCAAATTGAAAATCAAACCATGTAGAGTCAAAACGACGTTGGATCTAAACGAAACAATCAAAGACAGAACTAGAGAACTGATCAGACAAAATAAAGTGAAAGCTTACCCCTCTGAAAGCCATAGCAGTATGATCGCGAGAGAAAGACACTCACACAGTCACACTAGAGAGACTAGAGAGAGTGTGTGTATTACACCATATATCTAGAGAGAGTGGGTTAGAGAGGGGACAAGAGATGTAAGAAGGAAAAAGACCTGAAAAAAGCAACCACCGAAGCAGGGAAAATTGAAATTATTTTTGAAAGATAAAATACTCTGCTTTTGAGAGAAAGCGAGAGAGAGATTGAGATTCGTGCTGTGAAAGAGAAGAAAAGAGGCGCGTCGTGTCAATACTATTCTGAAATGACCGCCCTTATGAATTATCCACTTGACGAAGGGTAGAGCTAATGTTACAAATGGAATTTAATATTTTTTGTCACAACCACATTTAACGCCGTTGATTTGAATGTAGGGGGCTGTCGTGCGAGTCCTGCCGCTGCGTGCGACATCCCACCTCCAACATTTAAATGGAGAAATTACGGTTAGACTCACAAAAGTATTACCAGTTTATATTGTCCACATGGTTTAAATTGTAGCATTCGACCTTTATAGTAGTTTGCAACTTTTTTCGTTTTTATTTTGTTTGATTGAAAAATAATTTTATATTTATTATTTTTTTAATATAATATTTATTTTAAATTATTAATATATCTACAAACATATTTTTAAAATTTTATAATTTTTTTAATATATTTTATTTATTATGAATTTTATTTAATATGGGGATAAAATAATCCATAAAAATTAAAATACATTAAAAAAATTATGAAACTTCAACGATATACTTATATAGATACATTAGCAATCTAAGAAATATATATATATATATATATATAAAGAGAGAGAGAGAGAGAGAGAGAAATGTTCTGTTGCCGGATAAGACCGCAAAATAAAATGCGGGATGCTGATGTGGCTTGAGAAAGTCGTATATGACTGCTGCTGCGAATCTGTTTGTTGCATAAGAAAGTCAAAAGGTGGTGCTGCGTATTCAGTCCCTCTACACTAGCTCACTGTCACGCAGTCCCTCTACACTAGCTCACTGTAGCAGCTGCCCATACCTCCTCGCGCACCTGCTCTCTTCCTCTCCTTTCTTCTTCTTCTTCTTCTTCTTCTTCTTCTTCCTCTCCTCTGTACACGCCCTGTTCGAAGCCCAAAAAAGAACCTGTTGGTTTTTGAAACCTCCTCGCTCACCTGCTCTCTCCCTCTCCTTTCTTCTTCTTCTTCTTATTCTTCTTCTCTCCCTCTCCTCACCTGCTGCTGCGAATCTGTACACGCCCTGTTCGAAGCCATAGAAGAACCTGCTGCTGCTTCTCTCGCTGCTGCTGCTGCTTCTCTCGCTGCTGCCGAGACCCCCACGACAGGTACGACGCTGCCGCATATGTATAATATGTAGCGTTACTGCTGCAATGTGCATAATAGCAATTAGCATTGCGATGAACATGGTTTGTGATAAGTGCTTGAACATCTTGAAATTTTCAAATGAAAGTTTTTTTTTTTGGTGGTGGTGGTGTTGTCTTCTTTGGCAAAACCATTACTATACTCTGTAGTATATATCTGTACTGGAAAATGCTAATCCCCCATTTGACTTTATATATGCTCTAGCATTTCAGGCTTTGGTTGATGATTAATTTTCTTAAAAGCTCATTCAAAATTGTTTATAAGATAAACAAGTCGAGTTAAAGTTTATTTTAAAGTTTATTATTTGTACTTTATAATTCAATAAATTTAACAACACATTAAATAATAAAATTATTTGAGATTAGCTTGTTATTGCTCAAAATATAATTGAACGAAGTTCATACTTTATATATTTTTTAACTTTTTAAATTATTAAACTAAGCTTAAGTAGTCTACTCTTCAGCTCAACTTGACTCGACTTATTTACACTCTTATTAACGAGTTATTAAGCTACATCACCACCCCCACCAGCCTATGGTTGGAAAAATCGAATTATTCTACTCAAAATAAAAATTTAATTGAAAGAAATATCACCCATTATTTTTCAAACAATGGTGCTTGTGGAGCAGGGTATTATTGAAAAGAGAGTATTATGAAACAGTATAAATCATTATTTTCAGAGAAATCCTAAGGTGAAGGTTTTCAAATGAAAGGTTTTTGCTGTTTATATAGAGAGGAGATTATCAGTCTAAGATGGAGTTGGTTGTGAGACTTGAAAAATGGTGAAGCTGTTGGAGTTATTGCGAGCTAAGTCAATTTGTTTTAGGTACAATGGTCAGCTATTGATTTTCTTTTATTAAAGTATATGTGGTATGCAGTCAGTGGGTGCAGTGTGATGTATGATGGGTTCTAGTGGGGATTATCTAGAACAAAATATACTTGATGGTGCCATCACAACTATCCGATCTTTGTAATTTTTTTCCTGCAGTTGATTTACTGTTTGATGAATAGCAGCAAATGTTAATTTTCAATCTAGGTTTACATTAAAGTTGATCATCCTAGAGTATATAAATGCTATAGTTCCATCAACGAGCTACTACTATTTGCTGGTTGCCTATATTTATGACGAAGATGAAATGATAGAAGTTTAGACAATGAAAATTTGAACTGAATATAGGTTCTTAACATTATGTTCCCTTATGGATATGACCTTTATTGCCTTTATTTAGAAACATTCTGGAAGTTCATTTGCAATGCAACAATCACATAAACTCTCCCTATAGGAAACTATTCTGACTTCGAACTGCTGACTGAATATCAAAAGTTAACTGAATATCAAATTGAATCCCATTACGTGATGCTGATATATATAATGAATTATGCTTGAAGTATCCATCAAATTGCAACTTCAACTTTGAGAATTGCCGAACATTTGGCAACTTGTATATTTAACTGCTCTTCTTACCAGCCTTTGTATCAACTTTTTGGTCGTAGGTTTCTATTTTTTCCAGTGAAGCATCAATAGTATGGTTTCATTATTTAGATGGAATTTCTTCCATGTTTGTTTGCAATTATCTTTCTTGTTTTTGCAACCTAAGAGTATTTCTTTTGTCAAATTTTTAGTCGATGTACTTGAAAGATTTTATAAAAACCTGTAAATTTGTTTGACTCATATATTATGCACTACTTCATTTGTTCATCTGTTATAATATCTGTTGTCTCTACGCACTTAATATAGACGGGTGTTTTGAAAGCATGTACAGTGATTTTGAATGTTGAAATTTTGTATGTTGAACAGTGACGTTTAAATTTTCTATCCTTCATTTCAATGCATTTATGCTTGTTAATTTTTTGCATATTCTTTGAATTTAATTAATAGGATGGAAGCTGAGAGTTCGAGTGGGAATTACATCCCAGAAGTTGCAGACATAAAAACACCTAAGTTGGGGCAGAATTTTGATACCCTTGAAGACGCTTATGATTTTTATAATGCGTATGCTAAAGAGGCTGGGTTTAGTATACGAGTTGATTCTTCTAAGAAAAGAAAGGGGTCGAATGAAGTTTGGTGGAAGCAGTTTGTGTGTAACAAAGAGGGCCATACGGATTTTAAAGGGGAAATAAGGAATAAAGGTATTTCAAGGGTGGGTTGTAAAGCTGGGATAAGTTTTTCAATGCGTAAGGATCATACGAAATTTTCAGTTTGTGGTTTCGTAGTGGAGCATAACCATCCCCTAGCAACCCCTAGAAAAGTGCACCTACTTCCATCACATCGTAATATGAGTGCTGCAAAGAGGAACTTAGCTAAGCAATTATCAGAGGCAAATGTTCCTACAAATCAACAACTAAGAATAATGGAGATTCAATCTGGTGGCATTGAAAATGTAGGTTTTACGGAGAGAGATTTGAGAAATGTTCAGAGAGATTTAATAGAAGAGATAGATGGGCTTGATGCAGAAACTCTATTCGAATATTTTAGTTCAGAGAAGGATACGGACCCATCATTCTACTTTAAATTTGAGAAAAATGAGGAGGATAGGTTGATTCGTTTTTTTTGGGCGGATTCAATTTCGCGAAGAGCTTATACTTTCTTTGGTGACGTTGTTGTCTTTGACACCACGTACCAAACCAATAAGTATGGAATGATTTTTGCTCCACTAGTAGGTGTTAACCACCATTCTCAAACGATAATATTTGGGTGTGGTTTTCTTAGTGATGAGACAATTGATTCCTTTATTTGGTTGTTCGATCAGTGGCTTATGGCCATGGAATCTAGTCCACCCCAAATCATTATTACTGACCAAGACCCTGCCATGACAAGTGCAATTGCTCAAAGAATGCCTCAAACTTTCCACCGATATTGCATTTGGCATTTAATGAACAAGTTTATGGAAAAATTAGGCCCTGCGAATTATGCTTCCTTTAAGGATTTTCAGGCGAGTGTATATAATTCAGAAACACCTGAAGAGTTTGAAAGTAGTTGGTATAATGCTTTGGAGGTGAGTCAATTGGGAAATAATAAATGGCTAAACACTATGTTTGAATTGCGTCATAAATGGGTTCCCGCCTACAGTAAGCATATATTTTCAGCGGGTATGTCAAGTTCTCAAAGGGCTGAAAGTGGTCACAATTTCTTAAAGAAATTTGTCTACAGAAAAAATACCCTGATGGACTTTGTGATAAGGTTCAAAAGGGCACTCATGCACCAACGACATAATGAGCTTGTAGCTGATCACGAAGATATCAATGAGATATCCCACTTGAGAGCACGATTCCCAATGGAGCAACAAATGGTTGATGTTTACACAAAAAAAAAAAATTTGACTTTCCAGGAAGAGCTACTTAATAGTAATTCATTTATTGTTAATTTTATTGGGGAACTTGAAGATGGAAGCAAATGTGGGTATACAGTGGAGAATGGCATTCAGGTTGATGACAAAGTGCGTTACATTGTGCACGATATATTATCTGACTTTGGGAGTTGCAGCTGTCGTTATTTTGAGTTTGAGGGAATCCCATGTAGACACATCCTTGCATTTGTGAGATTTAAAAAAAAGTTGTTTTTGCCGGATCAATATATTCTACCAAGATGGATTAAGGAATCGAAGGCTGGAAGGAAGTTGAGATATGGTAGTTCAGTTATGGGGGAAGGTAGCAGTTCTTCAGCGATGATGAGGTATTCAAAATTATCTGCGGCATGTGTTGAAATTTTGGATAAAGGCTCTATTTCTGATGAGGGGGTTGGCATTGTGATGGAAGGATTGGATGGGGTGCTTAAAAAACTTAATGAGCTTGAAATAAGCACACATTCTACTCAAGTGTCAAGAATAAGTAAAAAATCCCGAGATGCGCAAGGCTTGAATGATCCATTACCGGTGCGGGCAAAAGGGTGTGGACGTCGATTGAAGTCATCAAAGGAGAAGGCAATTGCTAAAGGCAACGGCAGACAGTGTCGTTACTGTAAGAAGCGTGGAGTTTCTCATGACTCGCGGAATTGTCCTATGAAAATTTGGTTAGAATATGTTCACCCCAATTCACATAAAAATATATTTATATTTTCTTTTATCTCATTATAGATTCTTGTATCTCATTATTGTGCAAATATTATTTGTTTTTTTCACTTGTTGACAGCACAAATACAAATGAGAATGACGATTCTTCTACTGACGAAGATAGTCCAAATGACACACCACTTACGGGTATAAGTAAGTGCCCAACTTTACTAACTAAATAATAATTTGGAATTATATATCGCTCTCTGATTGTAAATGCACATACTTTATAGGTACTGATGGAGTCTTCTACTAACGAAGATAGTACAACTTTACTTACGGGTATAAGTAAGTGCCCAGCTTTACTAGGTACTGATGTCCACTTCCAAATCGATGAAGACTTGTGATTTGAACATGCCAACTAATGTGATACTTCTTTTATTTTTTTGGCATTGGTTATATATAATTTGGATGGGTTGTAATTGAATGGATTAAAATCCCAAATGTGGGTTGTAATAGAATGGATTGAAATCCATTTGTGGGTTGAAAATGAGCAGGGTGATATTTTTGAAAATGAACTGGTTGAAATGTACGGTTTGATCTGAACAGGTTGATATTTTTGAAAATGAACAGGTTGAAATGTATGGCTTGAAATTCCAATCAGGTTGAAAGTTTTATGAGTTGAAATGAACAGGTCTCTGAAATTTGTGTTGAAATGAACAGGTTGATGCCATGTATGCCATGTTGAAATTTGGGTTGAAATGATATAAAATCTAATCGACTAGCTTATGGTATTTAGCTTCATTCACATTGAGATGAAGAAGTTGATTTGAATTTATTTCTTAAAGTAGTAGTCATTGCTGTTGATTCTACAGTCATTGACAGAGAAGTGGAAGGAAAAATGTCAAATGCCAAAATATGGCATTAATGCCTTATTCAGTCAATTAGGGATGCCAAATGCCCAAAAAAATAGCATTTTTGCCATATTCCGTCAACTGCCAAAACATGGCATTAATGCCATATTGAGTCAATTAGGGAAGCCAAAATGCCAAAAAAAAGGCATTTTTGCCATATTCCGTCACATGCCAAATCATGGCATTAAAGTCATATTCAGTCAATTAGGGAAGCCAAAATGCCA
>JAESVK010056381.1:17185-39264 GCA_017140935.1 Hamamelis virginiana | reverse complement strand
TTCCTGCTTGAATATGTATGGTTGGATTCTTGTTTATAAATGTTTTAAAGTTTGTCTTCCGCTGCGAATCCTCCCTGCACATATTCTTTCAGTGGTATCAGAGCCAACTCAAGCATGATTATGAATATTTGATGGCTTGATGATGGATATAATTAATTAAAATTGATTTAATATGGGTTCTTGAACCCTATGGAATTCGGCCATGGTGATTTTCCCATTTTGTTTATTGTTTTGTTCAATATGGCAACTAGGGTTTGATGGGAAACCCTAGCTAAGGTCACGGCCACATGGAGGCAGCCCCTAGTATGGACGGCCATGGGGTTTATGCCCCTTTGATTGTTTGTATTTTAGGTTTTTCTTGAAACCCTAATGAAGGAGCCGCCCCTCTCTCTCCTCTCTCTTGATGAATACGGCCACTAGGGTTTACAAACCCTAGTTTGGTTCTTGATCATTATGTTTAATGATTTGGGTTTAAGAAACCCTATAATCAATGGTATTGATTGAATCTTGAAGTTTTAGAAACCCTTGATTCAATGGATGAAGTTCTTGTTTTGGAAACTTGAACATCAAGCTTAGGTTTTAGAAACCCTAGCTTTAAATGGCAAAATAGGGTTTAGGAAACCCTAAGGGGATTTACGGCCATGTGGGTTCTTCCCTCTTTGGATTCGGTATTTTGGGGTTTGAGAAACCCTAACATGATTACATGGATTCTTGATTATTTTAAAAGTGTTTAAATTGAATCTTGAAAGTTGTTTCTTGTTTAATTTAAAGTTGTTTAAATTTAAATGTTAATGGAGTTCTTTGTTAAAGTATTAACAATGGTGATTAGGGTTCTTTGAAACCCTAATTGAAAATGATATGGTGGCTGATTTTTAGGTTTAAGAAACCCTAAAATCATATATGGAAAGTTTCTTGATTTGTTTTAGAAATCCTAATTCAAATCTTGCAACATACTAGTTTCCTATTTTAAAATTATTCAATTGTGGGAAAGTCTCCTATTTTGATTTGATTCTTGCCTATTTTGAATGATGAGGATTTAGGAAATTGTGCAGCCCTAATTAGGGTTTATGGAAAACCTAATATGTTAGGATTAGGTAAGGTTTGAGAAACCCTAACCCTAACCCTAACTAGCTCACTCTCTCTATATCACTATAGTGGACGGCCACTAAGGTTGGGAACCCTAATGGCCCTTGTTTTTTATCTTGTTTTTCATACCTTGTGTTCTTCATATGTTTATAAATCGTTTATAGTGTTTTCAAAATTATTCTTAATGTTTTGAAAATCAAAAATTGAAAAACAAGTAGGTTTGAAGAAAAATTGTTTTATAAAAACCCCTTTTGGTGTTCTTGAGAGTTTGAGCAATACATGTGATGTATTAACATTTTAATTTATTTAAAATGATTTAGGGCTGTTACTTAATGATATATTAACATGTTAAAATCGTTTTGACATGATTTTATATTGTTTGGATTAATTTTAAAATCGTTTTAAAATTAAACAAGGTTGCTGTAATTTCTGGGCAGCAACTATGTATGTTTTGTAAAATCTATGAAAAATGGTTTTAATGATTTTCAAAGCATGCCACCTATCGACTTCATTAATATAAGGTCTTAACAAAGTCTAGGAACAGTTCCCATGATTTGTTATGACCTAGATTAGCCGTATTAAGGTTTTTGTGATTAAGAGTCAAATCTGGAAATTCTGACTCTCTATCGCAAAAGGCCTTAAATTGATTCCAAACGTTGGAATCAAGTGATGAGACCCCTGCCATTGGAAAGAGGACTGAAAAACCTAATGAATTGAAGTATTCCCATGACTTAAATTCGTTCTAGGTTAGGCCCCATAAAGCCATTTGTGAAGAAATTCCAGAATCTGTCATGGATTGGAGTTTAGGTCACAAAATGCTTTAAAGTGATACCAAACGTTGGAATCACGAAACGAGACCTATGCCATTTGAAAGAGGACTGAAAATCCTTGTGAAATAGAGTATTCTCACATATTAAAAGTTAGTTTTAATATAGGAAAGATTAGTCATAAAACAATAGCTGAATTCTGAAATTTTTGTTGAAAAACAAAAATTGTTTCTTTCTTAGAATTTTCATTTTGAGTTATTATTTATTCCACCATTGTAGGTTAATAGTGATTAATCTACTAGGCATATTAAAGTGTTAAATGCATGGTAGGAATTGTGAGAATAATTTCTCAAATTAAATTCTGTATAATTAAAACCCTAGTTGTGACAATTAGGGGTTTTACTTGTTTTAAGAAAGAAGCTAGTTTAGTCATATGAGATATGATGGAATCCTTTTTAATATGATTAAAAGGACTTTATTATTATTATAAGATAACGATAATATCTTTGTTATTGTTATGAGATAATAATAACATGACTTTAATTAATTATATGTCATTGCCATCATTGCCTTTTACTGTATGTTGCTTTCTTTTTATGCAATGCGATTGTATAATTGTGAATGGGTGATTATGGACTTAAAGACCAATTAAATGTGATGAGATTGGCCGCATGTGATGTGTATGGTTTATTTTTTGGGATTGTATTTAAAAGTTGTTTAAATAAGGTGATGTAATTATTTGAGGCCTGCATGCCTCTTTCCCTCTTTATCCCTATGTATCCCCTTATTCCCTTAATCCCCTTCTTTCTTTTATAAATTGTATTTTTCAATTCAAGAAGGCGAGTGGTGGACCCGAAATACATGGTGGAATCTTGTTCGAAAGGAAAAGCAAGGACTTGAGAAGGACTTGGCAAGGACATCAAGATCTTGAAGAAGATTTGTTTGTCGCTATGTAATAGTTACATAGGATTTTATTACGATCACCAACCCACACTTTAGACCTAGGGTTCATCTTTTTGGCTCAAAGCTTGAACCCACCTTGAAAGTCCATAATCATACCAAAGGCCCATTTATATATGTGATGTATGCTAGTTAGGGCCTAGACCTAATTTATTATATGTTCGAGATGAATCCACCATAACCTCTAGGAGGACAGTGGGAGGATAATTGAGGACTAATAATAAATATTGGTCTAAACTAAATATGTATGTGATATATATATTTGTTTATATGCATGTGATGTATGTTGTTAAAATGAGACATTTCACAAAACCCCTATATTACAAAATTAAATTGTAAGGAAGAGGCCTTGGGCTTTATCCTAGCCTCCTACCATTACAAGATAGGAGAATCTTTGTGGTGGATGTGTTTGGCTGCAGATATGTGGGAACACATTCATTATGAAGGTTCAAACCAACTTGTTACATATTGGATATCATGAGGTGCGATAATGGGGCTTACCAAGAAACTAACATGTGAGGGATGCCACATTCAATTGACCATACTCATGTGAATGGTAGGTGTGATTTAACTAAAGTACACTAACCAAGAAACTATTATGTGAGGTTACTGTATTTTAGAGGCTAAAGGATGATTGGAACTTGCTTAGGTGAAGCATTAGGATAAAGAGTTATCCACTCATTAAGGGTTAGTATCCAAGAAACTAACATGTGAGGGTACTAATTCTTAATGGGACCGCAATCCCTACTATGGAAATTCAATCTTTTGAAATTCCCAAGTCTCATCCTAGGGTGTATGGGATTTGAACAAAATAGTGGGAGGTAACATAGAAATTAAAGACCAAAAATTTTTTATGTTTCTTTAATATGAAATTTATTATTATTTTCTGTTGTAGATAGCTCATTTAAACCTACTCTCTAGAATATTTAAATGACAATCGTTTAACTGGTCCAAAACTTCCAAGACTGGTTTAAGAAACCTAGTCTTAGCTGCTGATAATATAGACTACGTGGTCAATGCCCCATGCCCCAATGTTTTGTCATAAGGGGGCATATAAGGAGAAGAAAGACACTTATAGTAAGTGACTTGACAATGATGTATGGTACATCTGAGGGAACCCAGTGGTTCACAGAATAGAATTGTAAAGTACAATCCTATTAGTGAACTCTTCTCCTATAAGATAATGAATGAGACATCTGTTAATGAGCTCTGTCTCAAGATGATCTAGTACATTCACTTGGTGCATGATCTTAAGTGTTAAGATCACTGCTGATAGGAGCATTGACATCTTGCTTCATTCCCTTTCTGCAAGTCACAAGTAATTCATCTAAATCTTTCCCTCACTGATTTGATGAATATGCTAGTGATTGTTAGGAGACCTTGAAAAAGGAACCCAAAGGGAATGTTTTGGCTATCAATGGAACTTCCACTTCTAAGACCGAACCTAAGGGCAAGGGAAAGAAGAAGAAGTCTCATGATAAGCCAAAATGAGGCATTAAGAAAGAGAAGTCTAAAAGGAAAGAGTTTCAAATGCGGTAAGTTATGTCATTGGAAGAGAAACTGCAAGGAGTACCTAGTTTGAAGAATGGTTCTTCTAATGGTACGTCCTATGCTTTATTCATTTACTAATTAATAATTAGAATTATTCTGCTTATGGTATCCGATACCTAGTTATGTTTTATAGTACAATACGATTGTATATAGAAACAAATGGAAGCGGAAGATCAAGTAGATGTCAAGCTTTCTTTGTTTGGAAATGAATCAACAGTTGATACATTTAACATAGAAACTTGATACTTGATTAGTTTATTTAGAGTTCATAGAAACTTTCTTAATATTGCCGAGTATTTTAAGACTTCTTAATCGAAGTTTTATTTGTTTTTAAATACTTTGTATATTTAAAACAGATAATCTATGATATTGGATATTTTAGATTATTTCTGGCAATTGATTTAAAGTTCTATACTCTTTATGAATGTTTTGAATAAATGCATGAAATGGTATATAAGGATTCAACCTTAAGGATCACATTAATAAATGAATTTTGATTCATTAATTAATATGAACCAATCACCTTATTTTATAAGGAGATTAAAAAGGATAATACATAAGATGTATAAACCTTAAATTTTAGTTTGTATACTTCATAGCTATTTGAATATTTGAAAGCGTTCAAATGATTCAAAACTATGAATATTTAAAGAGTTCAAATGATTCATATGAAGTAAAACTGAAAGAAAAATATTGAGAATATTTAGTTGAATCTTATATCACTAATTGACCTTAAATATGTTAAACAATTAAGTTTGGAAATTATTTGGAAATATGAGATATTTCAAATAAACTTCAAAAGTTTGTTTTCTCAAATAAAGAGTTATTAGAAAACAGTGTTTCCACAATAGTTGAGAACTATACCTTTATGAAACATCAAAAGGAATTTTATGTTATTAAAAAGTTTAATACATAAGACACCTTGTTTCAAAAAGGAAAGTGGGAGCATGCGAGTCATCGATATTATTCTTGATTTTCTTTATAAAGTACATACTTTAATACTAACGTAGTATTGTGAATTCTATAATCGTTATAGGAATTCAAATCTCTCAAAAATTCGATTTTGTGAGGGATTTCATATGAGCAAAATATTTGGGAAATATGGAGACTAATATGATTAAAACTTATGTACTTAAGTCAATATCATTTATGCTGCAAATGGTTGTTAGCAGATATTGATTGTTGATTCAGAATAGGGATTCTGAATAGATACAAGTATATTCTTAAAAGAGTTTAAGAATGAAATACTTGCATGTATAAAGAAATTTTATAAAGGGATGCTATTTACAAATTTCCTAAAAGAATGTCTAGAGTATGGTGTTTTCTTTCGAGAACACATGTCTCATTTACTAGAACATCAGAGTTGGCAGAGGATATTAGTTTAATTACTATTATTGAAAATAATTATATGCAAAAGGAGTTTTGCATAAATCTACTTTGCCTTAACACCTGTGTGTGTTAGAAGCCTTGTCTTGCGAAGACTAGTATACGATACTATGGTGATTGGCTTTAGTGCAAGTGGGAGATTGTTAGAGGTATGCCCTAAAACCAATCCTAAAGGGCATATCAATTTCATATTATATGTATTTGAAGGTACAACTTATCGTATGTATTTATATATATATGATAAGGTCCATGAATAAATGATAGAAGAAATATGTATCTCAAAGTTGTTGAGATATGGAGACTCATATTTCTAGTACACATTTGTTCTAAACGAGTTCCTACTCATAGGTTTATTAAAGTGGATATTTAATAAACCGTTAAGAGTAGCACAGATTTAAACTGGCTCCAATTAGGAGGATAGGTAGTCTTTCCTATCGGTGTAGTGACACTATAGTTAATCTGTGGGTGCATATTAGAGAATATGTACACTGAACATAATCTGCAAGAATGTTCTTATGGAGATTAGTCAAAAGAATATTCTTTTGTTACGACCATTAATTTGGTAATCCTTAGACCTGAGGCACCATAGTTATCTTATGCATAGGTCACTTGAGTTTGATAGTATCTCGTACATCCTTAACCACAAGGGTGTAATCGGTACTCATTGGCTCTAGTAGGGTTATGTATGAAGGTAAATGAGTGCGCAAGAAGGAATCATCACTTTCATCTTTGATGAGAGAGAATGTCAAGGTTCGTTCACAAAGATAATTCTCAGTGTGAAATCCATGGCCATGGTGATAGGTAAACTGTGAAAAGTGTTTCATGAGTTTATCTTATTGAGAATTATATTTTGTGGAACATTTAACAAGTTGTTAAGATATGGTTTGACTTTATAACCATGCCTGAATATCTTAACAGTGACATTAGGGGATGAAGGATTAAGTAACATGAAGGGTTCATATGGTTCCGCTATTCACCCACACCTAGGGTACGTCATGATATGTTGCTAGATGTCACTCATGACCAGTGTAGGCCTATTGATAAAGTGTTATCAATGAGGGCATAATTGGAATTATTCCAATTGAACCTAAAAATAGAAACTTTCTATTTTAGGAGACATAGAGATGTCCCTGTCCACTGCTAGGTTGGGATGAACCCAAAGGGTCACACACATAAGGACACAAGTGAGTTCTTTAAGTTAGGAGAGGGGTTAGTTTCTAATTATATGTAACTTACTTGGGCTCTTTAATTAAAAGTTAATTAAGGAGGACTAAGTTGCAAATATTGGAAACCCTAGTATTTATCTATAAATACATAAGGTGAGGGTGCATGCTAGCACTAGTCCATCCAAACCCTAAAAGGAAGAGTGGTTTTCTTTATTCCCTAGAGGAGGCCGGCCCTAGAGTGCTCTAACCTCCCATGGCCGAATTCCACTCTCTCCCTCTCAAGCTTGGTTTGTTCAAAGGTTGATCATTCCAAGGAGCTTATGGAGTCTTGTGTTCGTGTGGATACCTTGGAGGCTTCATACACTTTGAAGCTAGGATGCGATCAAGGTTTCAACAAAGGCAATCATCAAGTAAGTCAATGTTTTAAAGTTGTTTAATTCTTGTACTTGTATTATTCATGATCCGATGCTTGTTTCGATTTCCTGCTTGAATATGTATGGTTGGATTCTTGTTTATAAATGTTTTATAGTTTGTCTTCCGCTGTGAATCCTCCCTGCACATATTCTTTCATAATCTTCATTATTCATTGGCACAACTACTTAAAGAACTCATGTCAGCCGAGGGCATCATCAAGAAGCCATCTACTGCACTAGTGACTGAAAAAGGTTCTACTTCTAAGCCGAAAGGTAACAGGAAGAAGAAAAAGGTTCAGAAACAGGGTAAAGTTCCTCAGGCAGTTAATGGGCCTCAGGGTGGAGTGAAAAAGCCCAAGGGCAAGTGTTTTCACTGCAAGCAGTCAGGGCATTGGAAGAAGCAGTGTCCAGTTTATCTCAGCAAAATGAACAACCAAGGTAAATCTTTTTCACTAGTTGTTGAGACATGGTTAGCGGTGTTATCTACCAGTACCTGGTGTGTAGATACGGGAGCCACTAACCATGTTTGCAATTCTTTGCAGGGGTTCCACGAAATCAGGCAACTTAGTGATGGGGAGATTTATCTTCATATGGGCAATGCTACGAAAGTGGCAGCAGTTGCAGTTGGAGATTTTTATTTAAATTTTGGTAGAGACAGAATTTTGATATTAAAGGATTGTCTTTATGTACCTTACATTAGAAGGAATTTGGTTTCAGTTTCTAGTTTGGTTAAAGACGGATATTCTATTTATTTTGATAATTTAGTGACTATTAAATTTAATAAAAGTTTTATCTGTTCTGGTTTATTAGTAGATGATCTTTATATTATTAATCTTGTCTCTCCAAAACTGCAATTTGATGAATTGAATAACACTAATTGTTTACCATGTAAGAGAAAGGAACCTTCTAAAATGAACCAAACCTATCTTTGGCACTTACGCCTAGATATTAATCTAAAACGGATTTCAAGACTGGTTCAAAATGGACCATTAGGTTCATTAGAAGTGGAGGCACTTCCAGTCTGTGAATCCTGCTTAGAAGGTAAGATGACCAAGCGGCCTTTTTCGGCCAAAGGCTATAGAGCCAAAAAGCAATTGGAATTGGTTCACTCTGGTTTGTGTGGACCCATGACTATCCAGGCTAGAGGTGGCTTTGAGTACTTCATGACCTTTATTGATGACTACTCAAGGTATGGATATATTTATTTGATGCGCCGTAAGTCCGAAGCTTTTGAGAAATTCAAAGAGTATAGGGCGGAAACGGAGAAGCGTCTGGGTAAAAGTATCAAAACACTACGATCCGATCGTGGTGGCGAGTACCTCTTAGGAGAGTTTATTGATTACTTATCAGTAGAGGGGATTACATCCCAGTTGTCTGCACCTCGTACGCCACAACAAAATGGTGTAGCAGAGAGAAAGAACAGAACTCTTATGGATATGGTGAGATCTATGATGAGTTATTCAGATTTACCTGATTCATTCTGGGGATATGCACTTGAAACAGCAGCATATATTCTGAACTTGGTACCAACTAAGTCAGTACCTACTACTCCCACAGAACTTTGGACTGGGCGTAAGCCTAGCCTGCGACATGTTCAGATTTGGGGTAGTCCAGCACATGTGCTAAAAGGGAAAACAGATAAGTTGGAATCGAGAACAGAAGTTTGTTTGTTTGTTGGATATCCTAGAGGAACGAAAGGTGGTTTATTCTATAGTCCTAAGGATCAGAAGGTCATTGTTAGCACCAATGCCCAATTCTTAGAAGAAGACTATGTAATGAACCACAAGCCCAGAAGTAGAATTGTTCTAGAAGAACTGAGAGGAGATAAACCAGTACAAACTTCTTCAATACCTGTAGTACAAGAGGAAACACCACATGAAAGTGTTCTTGACATCCCATTGCCTCGTGGTAGTGGGAGGATTGTTGAGACTCGTGTTGATACTGAACCTTGTGGTCCTACCATCAACATGCCGGTTTCACAACCAGAGCAGCATGTCCCTGATGGTACACAAGGATCAACATCTGCACAGCGTACCACTGATAGTGCACAGCCACAGGAAGTGTCTCGTCGTAGTGGGAGGGTTATTCGTCGACCTTTACGATATACGCTCTTGGGAGAGTCATATGATAAGATCCCTGATGAGCTAGATACTGATCCCTGTAACTATGATGAAGCACTTAAAGATAAAGATGCAGATCTTTGGCAAAAGGCTATGAAATCTAAGATGGAGTCCATGTACTCTAATCAGGTCTGGGATCTTATAGAACCACCTGAAGGGATAAAACCCATCGGATGCAAGTGGATTTATAAGAAAAGGAGAGGAGCAGATGGAAAGGTTGAAACCTTTAAGGCTAGGCTTGTAGCAAAAGGGTTTACTCAGAAAGAAGGGATCGATTATGAGGAAACTTTTTCGCCGGTAGCCATGCTTAAGTCTATCCGGATTCTCTTATCCATTGCATCTCATTTCAATTATGAAATTTGGCAAATGGACGTCAAGACAACATTTCTTAATGGGTATCTTGACGAGTGCATCTATATGATGCAACCCGAAGGTTTTATAGCAAAATGTCAAAAGCACATGTTGTGCAAGCTTAAAAAATCCATTTATGGACTTAAGCAAGCATCTAGGTCTTGGAATACTCGTTTTGATCAAGCCATTAAATCTTATGGTTTTGATCAATGTCCTGATGAGTCCTGTGTGTACAAAAAGTGTGATGAAAGCGTGGTGGTGTTCTTAGTACTATATGTGGATGATATCTTGCTCATTGGAAATGATGTAGGGGTGTTATCTTCAGTAAAGGTATGGTTATCCAGCCAGTTCGATATGAAAGACTTGGGAGAAGCCAGTCATATTCTTGGGATTAAGCTTTTGCGAGATCGCAAGCAAAGGATGTTGGGCTTATCACAAACTACTTATATCGATCAGATTCTTGCCCTCTTTAGCATGTAGGATTCCAATAAAGGTTTTCTTTCTTTCAGGCATGGAATCACTCTATCCAAGGATCAGTGTCCCAAAACATCATATGAGATAGAGAAGATGAAGGCAGTTCCTTATGCATCTGCAGTAGGAAGCCTCATGTATGCAATGCTTTGCACCAGACCTGACATCTGCTTTGCTGTTGGCATGGTCAGCAGATATCAGTCTAACCCTGGGCAAGAACATTGGACAGCGGTAAAACATATAATCAAGTACCTGAAAAGGACTAGAGATTATATGTTGGTTTACCAGGCAGATAGTCTAATACCCTTAGGGTACACAGACTCAGACTTCCAGTCAGATAAAGATTCCAGAAAGTCTACCTCTGGTTATGTGTTTACCCTAGGAAGTGGAGCCATTAGTTGAAGGAGCATCAAGCAATCTTGCATTGCTGATTCCACCATGGAGGCCGAATATGTGGCAGCCTCTGAGGCAGCCAAGGAGGCAGTTTGGCTCAGAAACTTTCTATTGGATCTAGGAGTGGTTCCTTCAATGCAATTGGTTATTACACTTTACTGTGATAATAGTGGAGCAGTTGCTAACTTAAAGGAACCTAGCTAGGACCCATAAGAAGGGAAAACACATTGAGCGCAAGTATCATCTGATTAGAGATATTGTGCAAAGAGGAGATGTAGTGGTGACCAAGATAGCATCAGCAGACAACCTGGCAGATCCTTTTACAAAGAGCTTACCAGCTAAGACTTTTGATAGACATGTAGAGGGAATGAGAGTGAGATGTGTGGCATCATGGCTTTGAGTTTAAGTGGGAGATTGTTAGGGCTATATACTAAAAGCCATGTTTTTATGTAATAGACCTTAGTATTTATATATTAATGAATTCTGATATTGCATTTTAAATGAGAATCTGTATGAGCTATGTTTGCATTATATTATCTTCTAATGTTATGCATGTGTGTCTTTTATTCTACATAGTAGATGATCTGGTGTGTAGAGTTCGGCTTACACACAGAAGATCAGATCATCAGTTCTTGTAGAATATAAGCTTATTGTTCACAATCTAAGATGGAGTTGGACACACCATCGGTAAGATTGTAGCACATGATTTCAGTAGGTCTGTCTTGACTACGAACAATGGTTTAGTTCCAACTTCATGTGCTAGTATACTTGTGTGTATTGAACGGGACCATATTGGGGTAATTATTTTATACTGACACATAAAATAATTAATACCTCATGGTTATTATGAATACTTATACTCTTAATCCCGAAATAATTAATGGACACATGCATTTATTGTTAGTTATTTTTATTCATAAAGAGTGAGATCTTTATAGGTCAATAATCTCGATGAGTTGGATAACTACATTAATTGTATGATGAATATTAATTATTAACGGAATCCACGTCCCGGTATAGGGATTGATGATACCCCCTTGAGGATACTTATAAGTTTTGATTATGTCAAACCCTGCAGGTGGATTTTGTATCCGACATATCAAATAAGTTAAGTGGAAGGTCTCAAGGAGATTAACAGATGTTGATTAAATAAATTTTTCAATAATTTACTTTAATCAACGGGTATCTGTAATCTTAACGTGGGGAGATTAATAAGTATTTAATAACAAAGAGCTCGAAATTTATTTTCAAATAAGCTAGGGAGTGAAGATATAATTCTTTAGTGGAATGAATTATAATTAATGTAAATAGGTTTTAATATTTACATTGGAAACCCGAAACTTATTTGCCTTTAGGTCCCTACTGTAGCCTATATATATGCCATGTTGGGCAGCCTCTAGGTTAAGAAAAAATACTTTCTCTAAACCTTAGAGGCAGCCGTCCAACAAGGAGAGCACAAAGAGAGCCACTCTCTCTTCACGTTCTGGCATAGGAGGAATACGGTAGAAGGCTTGAAGAGCTCGATCAATCTTCTGCAGTTCGTTTTATTGAGATCTCAAAGGTACGGATTCTTCTATATATGTTAAAGGATTCGGATTTATTTTTTTTTGTGGCATGATCCATAAACACTATCACGAGTTCATGGGATTTTCGCTCCCAGCAAAAACAACCGCAGCAGTGGTGTCTGTGGGTTCTTTTACATACCAACAATGCTATAGCATTTTTCTTTACCTAATTTGTTATTAAATAGGGAGATAGGGAACTTAACTTGGGTTTTTAATATGCAGGTGTAATATTAGATTTCGTTCTTCTTGTGCTAGTAATCATTGTACTCTACCAAGTCCATAGCTCAGACAAAAATGAGAAAGAGAATCAAGAAAAAAATTGGAAAGTTCTTCGAGGATTACAGAGCTCTCAAGCCCACTAGATATTCTTATGGCGATATTAAAAGGATTACAAATCAATTTAAGGAGAAATTATGCAAGGAGATTATGGAGCTATGTTCAAAGGAAAGCTTTCCAACGAAGTTCATGTTGCTGTGAAGATCCTTAACAATTCCATGGAAAATGGGGAAGAATTCATCAATGAAGTGTGGACAATGAGTACAATCCACCACGTTGTTGTGGTTCGTTTGGTTGGCTTTTGTGCTGATGGATTCAAACTAAGCTCTTGTTTATGAGTTCTTACCAAATGAGTCACCGGAAAAGTTCATATATTTTGTGGATGAAAAGAAATATTCCTTCAGTTGGGAGAAGCTTCAAGATATTGCAATAGGCATAGCCAAATGAAACGAGTATCTCCACCAAGGGTGTGACAAGAGAATCCTCCATTTCGATATCAAACCTCATAATATCTTGCTTGACCATAAGTTTAATCCAAATATCTTTGCTTTTCGTTTGGCTAAATTGTGCTCTAAGGAACAAAGTGCAGTGTCTATGACTGCAGCCAGGGGACCAGAAGTATTATCCAGGAATTTTGGAAATGTTTCTTATAAATCAGATGTTTGTAGGTTCGGAATGTTATTACTTGAAATGGTTGGAGTGAGGAAGAATACTGATGTTAACGTAGAGAACATAGGCCAAGTGTACTTCCCAAAGTGGATTTATAATCATTTGAATCAGGGAGAAGAGCTGCAAATCCATCTAGAGGAAGAGGGAGACACTAAGAAATTAACAAAAGCTGAACTTTGGTGCATTCAGTGGTATTCAGTGGATCGCCCTTCGATGAATGTTGTGGTTCAAATGTTGGAAGGAGATGGAGACAATCTGACCATGCTACCAAATCCTTTTGCCTCTACCAATTCGATTGCAACCATGCCTAGAAGATGTACCTTTTGACAGAGAGTTGGCAGTCATTCTTGAATCAGCTTGAAACACTAAAATAATAGATGTTTTTATCATAAATGGGAATTTGTTGTAATCATCCACTCCAATAGACAATAAATTAAAATCTCCGAGGCTTTAATTTATTGAGAAGATAGAATTTGAGAAGCCCCCCCACAAAAGAGGATTGGTGTTCTAAGTACTTCTAACAGTTACAGTTAAGAGCAAAATCATCTTTATACTAGTTATTGAGGTTATTTTGGATTTATTGCTATAATTTTTATGTGGCAGAGCAAAATGATCTATAATGTTGTCTGTGAGGTCATTTTATCTTGTAACACTTTCCCCGGAATCATTTCACATTACATTACAACGCCTGATTTGGGTTTCGACTTACCCCCTATAGGCGGAATCTCAAAGCCTCCAGAATCAAGCATTCCCGGGAACGTGTTCAACCAAACATTGGAATCGGGGATCAAACCCCTTTCCCAGGAATGATTCCGGTGAACCAAACACAGCCTAATTACCTCAGTTAAGTGCAAATTAAACATTTAAAAAAAAAAAAAAAGTTGTTTGACCAGCACATTGCATTATTGATCCTAAATCCTAGTTAGGAGTGCAACTGGGTTCAGTTTGGAGTAAACTTAGAACCGAACTGTCAATCTTGGTCACCGAATTGTGAATGGAACCAACTCAGTTCAGTGCTCGGATTTCCTGGATTATGTAAACCTACTCCCAAACATTCCCAATTTTAGAAAAATCAAGAAATTTCCTCCCTTCTCTCCGTAACCAAACAAAACATAAGTAAAACATGCATGTCAAGATTTTTATACACATAAATACACAGGAATGCTAAGGTCAGGTTGACTTGATGCATGTTGCATCACGTCACCTCAATTATAACCATTTGCACATAATATTTTGAAAAACTGACTGTTAGATTTGATACCCCTCTTACGTATGTCATGTTTGCCAAAAATCATAGTGATCCAACGGTCTGTTTCAGAAAAAACAGACGATAAAAAATTTGGTGACTAATTCTACTGTTGTATACCCATGATGGGAAGTGTATTTAACTTGAATGCTTCACAAATGTATTCTATGCTTCACAAATGTTTCGTATATCAGAATGCTTTTTTTTTTTTTTTTTTCTTTTAATCAAAGTCAAACCGTTGCTAATTTATCAGAATTACAGGATCGAGCTGAACCTCACCTTTAATTACGAATGAAGCGATTTGGCCTATTAAAAGAATTCCATATTAATACGAAGAAGAGAAGTAAAATCAGCAGAATAACCTTACCAGATGTGCGATATTAATGAGAGTAGGGATACCCGATCATCCTATGGTACCCACGAATAGTTAAGAGGTAATACCGTAAGTTCCAAAAGTCTTGAAACCTGCATTTACACATCCAACCAAGCAAGTGAAGCTATATATACTGACAGCAATAAGAGTAAGTAGAGAAGTTGAAAACCATTAATAATATTTTTATCTTTTCTATGAATGTAAAATGTTACTTCAGCCATCTATTTCATCACCTATTTCTTCAGTTTTTGAAATTGCATTGCTCTTTAATGAAATGGAATGCAAGCCAAGCCTTTAATTCAAATGGGATTTTTTTTTTTTTTTTTTGGGTGCTTAAAAAATAATTAAATAAGTGCTGCTTATATAAATTTTATTAAAAATAAGAGTTTAATAATTTTAATATGCAGGAATAGGAAAAGAGATAATACCGTAACTGGTTTCAAAAGTAGTCTCGAAACTTGGAACCATTGGCTATTTGGCTTAATTCACTATCGAACCGGTTTAAAGTTGGGTGAACTGGTTTAATCACTTTTAGCAGGTGGAAGTTTCATATTCTCTTTTATTTGTCCAATACTTTTAGGACTCTTATATAAGGTGTGTTAAATCTAGAAAGCTTGGGAAGTTTGGAGAAGTTTGCTGCAAGCAACTATATATATATAGAAGAGAGAGGAACCATTGATTTATGGGTGTAATAGGCCAAGGTTTGTTTTGTAATCCCTATTAATTTTGATGAATAGTGGATTGATCTCTGTTGCCCGTGCATGTAGGCTATTGCCAAACCACGTAAATGTAAAGAGATGGTTTGTTTTTTAAATTTTTTTCTTGCGTTTTTGGCTATCACAGTTTGTTTGGTTTGGGATTATTTTCACTATCCAGACTTCACTTCTGCACAACAGGAACATGCAACCAAGCAAGTGATATCAGTCTAAGCAATAATAGACAAGTTCAAAAGCTAGTATTATTAGAATGTTTTTTTTTTCCCCTCATGAAAAGACATAAAAAAAACACATTTAATTCAATTTTTTTTTCTTTCTTAGTATTATCTAAATTTTATAGATAATGATTATTCAAATATTTGGCACCTCCAAAGTTCTTACATTTGCTTAAATGCATATCTAAATGCACAATATTGGGTGCAGTATGAAAGATCAAAGCCCTTTAACAGCTGCAAGTGAATATCAAACATGGAGGCACTTGAGATCTTAAAATATAGAACCGGAACAACGGCTTGACGCTGCAATGATCATGGATGTCCAATATAGAAAGATCCCCATATAAAGGAGTTGTTGAAGCAAGGAGAGACATCAACATATTGAAAAGAGTTCACTACTCCTGAATGAAAACAAGCTGTATGGATCTGAAGTGAAGTCCTTATTGGTCAAGGAATAGCAAGGAATGGAGCAGCTATTCTTGTCTAGACTAGCATCTACCACTCACATGGTTTGGTCCCGGACATAGTATTTCCCAGAATATAGGGATAAAGTAGTACAATTATTCTCGCAATCCAGTTCGTGCACTTGCGATGTGATCGGTTGTTAATAGGATACGGAGCTTATGTTATGATGCATTAGAATTAAACTCAACTAAGTCTTAATTTCTTGGATTTTTTTTACTATTTAATTTGGGACATGAGAAAACAAAAGCCTTAACTCAACTAAGTCTCATTCAAAAGTTTATACACTCCCTTTGAATGATGCATTAGAATTGCTCTAAAAGGGCCAGGTTCAAGAATATCAATGGCATGAAGACTCAAGCCCTTCTTCTTAAGATGCTTGAGGCGTGAACCAAAAAGGCACTGGTTCACCGCATCGCCAGATTATCCACTTTTGATTATGTTGGCCCGCTACTACAAAAAGATGCAAAGAAAACAGTAAATAGAAAACGGTTTTGGAAACCGTTTTAGAAAAAGACCAAAGAAAACGATTCCTATAATCGTTTTAATTTTGTAACCAAAGAAAACAGTTATTTTGTAACCGTTTTTAATGGGTAGATTATTAAGACGTTTTAGAAACCGTTTTAGAAAGATACCAAAAACTGTCTTCTTTAGGAGCACAAAAACTATAAAGTATTAATACAAGAGTTCATGCTATCTTATGATTCGAACATTGAACCTTGTGTTAAAATGTTTTAGCTATTACATAGTACCACTAATCCAAGTTTTTGTTAGTGTTAAATATTCAAAAAAAAAAACATTAAATTCAAAGTATCTTAGTTTTCTATACTTATATTAAACATAAATATATTTAAAACAATACATTTATAAAATAAAACGCTCTAACCACTAACCAAATGATTCAATTGATGACCTGATGACCTAGTGACCCACACCCTTCACCGGGCCAATGACCATGCTGAGCATGATAGTTATGACCTTACGCGTCATATATTTTACTCTAAACTGAGAGACGACTTTTAGATATATAATTATTTCAAACTTTTAAATTATTATATAGTTATAAGGGTTATATACTCATAACTTCTTAGCATAAGCATTTTATACCACTAAGTCCAATTTTATTTTTTCACAAAATAATTAGAAAATGGATTTGAATATCTTAGTGACCCATTTGCATTGTTGTCAAACCCGGTTGAACCAGGAACCGGGTGGTTCAACCCCCTAAAACCTAGTCTTGACAAAAATCGGCATATTTTGTAAAAACTGGTCAATTCGGCGGTTGAACCGATCAAACCGGTTAGAAAACCGACCGGGTTTTTGGTCATTTAAAAAAAAAAATTGCTAAAATGAATAAAATAACCCCAATCATTTTAAAGTTTCTTAAAGCTAAGAATGCTAAAAAGGCAAATTAGTCTAAAAAAATCCCAAATAGCAAAAAGAAACCCAAGGCACCTAATTTAATAATACAATATTCTTATTTTACATTAAATAATATATATAATAAAGATTGATCAAGAGTAATTATCAATTTTCAATTTTGATGATTGCACATAAATTCAAATATATAAATTGATTGTACAAACATTTAAAAAAATTATATTTTGAATCTTTTACGGCTTTTATTCTAATAAATAAATAAATAAATAATATATTTATGACGTCATGGTGACATCACGGTTCACCCTGGTTGACCCGACGGTTGAACCGGATGACCCTTAACTCGGTAATTTTTCCGGTTCGATGAACGGTCCGGTTTTTAAAACATTGCCTATTTGTATAAATGGGCAAAATCCGTTTACTAATACTTTTACCAGTAGTTTGTAAAATCTAATGTGGGAGTTTATTTTGAGAAACTCATCGTTGAATTAAATATTCATCTCATATACATCATGTCCACAAAATATTAAGTCGATCAGAGACTAATAGTTACTTCATCAATAACTAGAATGGATCGAATGACTAATAGTGTCCGATTAACTTGAATTTTGGTAGACTTGATATTTATAAGTAGAGTATTTAATTTAACGGTGAATTTCTCAAAATACAATTTCCAGATTGAGATTTTTCAAATTACTCGTAAAACTATTGGTAAGGTGACGTGTAGTGACAACTACAAAATAGATTTTAAAAAACTGACCGTTGGATTGGATATACTGATTTTGAATTTCATGCTCGCCAAAAATCATAGTGATCCAACGGTCAATTTATGTGAAATGTCAATGTAAAAATTTGTGACTTTTGTTATTCAAAATATCACTATTTTTCTCCGTCAATTTATTCAAAAACTGACCATTGGATCACTAGGATTTTTGGAGAGCATGAAATTCAGAAAAATTTTATCCAATCCAACGGTCAATTTTTTAAAATATTTTCTAAATTGTGTTCTATAATTTTTCAAATATATATTTAAAATACTATAATAACATTAAAAAATTGAATCAAACATCTTAAAGGCAACCGTTTGGGTTTTGGCACTAAAAAACCTTTGGTTTTCTGCTAAATTTTTGGGTCTTCCCCATATCCCCTTTACTCTTCAAACCCCCCAAACACTCCCTCATCAAATCCTAACCCTTTCCCCTCTCTCTCTCTCTCTCTCTCTCTCTCTCTGTGCCGCCTTTTTCTCTGTGCCGTCGTCAGCTCGCCGGCCCTTCTGCCTGCTGTCGTCCTCAACCAAGACGCAGGTCCTCTCTCTCTCATCTGTCAAGCATGTTGTGTATTATACTCAGTAGCATCTTCATCTGTCAAGTATGATTCTAAACTATTATACTCTGTAGCATCTTATTGTTTTGGTTTGGGTAAAACAATACTCTGTAACATCAACCAAGACGCCGGCCCCTCTGCTTGCTGCCGTCCTCAACCTAGAATACTACTCGTTTGGGTAAAAAAGCTGATTTATTATTTTGGTTTGGCAGTGAGAAACGAACTATGACTGTGTTTGGTTGTGACTTGGAATTGAAATTACCCCAATTTCGTTTCCACAGTCAGATTGCTTTTACACACCATTGGGTTTGGATTGGACTTAAATTCTATAAACCCCAGATCCACAAAAAGAAAAGAAACTAAAAGTAAAAGCAAGACCTCTGAAATATTACAGGATTGGAGCTCAAATAATTTCCACGTTAGATAGTTTGATTTATTGATTTTAGTTGTGCATATTTGTGTGACCATTAGGCTGTGATTTTTTTAGTCTTTTCCCTTGATGATTAGGAGGCTTGATTGCTGATGAGGAGTTTTGCCTGCCAGTTGTTTTACAATGAGCATAATTTCTGAGACAAATTTTTTTGATGAAAGATATATGGGTTTGAAACTGAGAATTGTTAATGATCGAGAAACACTTCTCGCAACACATATTCTTTGTTTAAAAGTGATTGCTAGTTATGGATATTTATCTGTTGGTTCATGTGGGTCATCAATGTTTTGGGTTTCGTGTCTTGTTTCAGGTTACCAATTGCAAACATGAATATCATCTTTAGTGCATTCTTGAATGGTAAGCTCAATTATTATTATGTTCAGGTTATGTTTAATCTTGCAGTTCAAGAATTCCAGTATTTACACCCTAAATCCACCCACTGACCCCATGCATACAAATTTCTTATTTTTATGATGTGGGATGGTTATTCCAAATTCTATAAACTAGTATTATTTATATTATGTCTATTATAATCAAATTGGTAGTATTGCCATGGGAAATAGTTGGAAATTTGTTAAGCATCAGTTGAGATATTACCAAAAGTTTAAGTTCTCACCTTCTATGGGTATTGCTAATAGCAAATCTTAAATTTGATGTTTAAAAGATTATTTAAGCTTGAAAGTTTGGTTATGCTTCAAAAAAATGTAGTTTGCTTGGTTATAGGTAAGTATTGATGGTAAGAGTTTAATAGGCTAATTTAATTTCTAAAATAGAGGACTTTGATAAGGTTCAAGACCCAAAATCGGATTTGGGTCATAAGGGTTCTCTCTCTCTCATAATTACCTTCTTCAATATTAAGACTTGCCCCTCCATTTAGTTTGATTATTGGAAACTTATGAATGCATGATAGCTTGGTGATAGAAAATCTCTGTTTCTTTGGGAGCAATTGGTGTTCCTTTCCCCCTTTTTCCCCTTTGGTCTCTATTTTCTGTTTTTGGCTAGTCATGCTTGTGTTCTTGTGCTTCTGTTCTCATATTTGAGGAGCTTCATTTTTGTGCACTGTTTCTTGGAAAAGATTATGTAATCTGACCCGTGTTTTTATGCCTTGTTTCATTTGGTTTTTTAAGGTCCCATTCTGCTGGGATCGCGCATTTCCCTTTCATTTTATTTTTTTAAAACTTTGTATAATCAATTCCAAGATGGTCTAATTCCATTACTGGTAGTCACTTTATTAGAAATTTGTTCAATGTTACTGAGAAATTCCTAGTCATCACTAATGATGAGATGTTTATGTTAGAAGTAATTTTCTTTCATGATGGTTAAACTAATTTAGGCTGCTCAGCATTTTTCCTGTACACATAAAGTTTTACTTAAAGTTTCATCACTTTATTAGAAACTTTAGTCAATCAACTATTGATTAAAATCAAATAAATAAGAGAGAAATTCCTCTTATCAATCAACATTTGGAACTATATGTTTAGTGCCTCATCAAATTTTACTAGAAAGCAGGCACTTAAATGTGAAAGTTTTATTGGCTGGGAATTCTTTTTGGTTCCAACTCTTCTTTGTACTATATTCCTTACTTTAGGCTCTTTCAAAAGCTTTAACAGAGAATGAGCTAGTGTACCTTTGGCTTTTATCAAATTCATTTCTAAAACAAGTAAATTAATTTATGCTAGAGTGAGAGACTTTCTCTAGAATTGCTAAACATTTGGGATTTGATTATTTGTGCTTGTGTTTTGTCTTCTTATTCTTGCTTCTTAAACAAATGTTTCAAGATGAATTTGGGATTTGGATGCATCTTTTCTTTCTTTAAGTTTTTTTTTTTTTGTCTTATTTTTTGTTTAGCCAACTGAACACTGGGTAGGCTACACATATATGTTTGTTGACTAGTTGAAATCACATTCTCTTTAATTTACTTTCACCATAAAAATAATTTGTTAACCGTCTTATAGGGGTTTCACTGGGTGTTGGTGGTAGTGGACCCATGGATGCGACATGCTCTATACTTCAACCCAATGAGCAATGACATTGATGAAAATGTTATTGAAATTTTTAAATAGTGAGAACTATTATCAATTTCCCCAAGTTAATGAAGAATTTTAATTAAAGTGTCAAAATTTTCAGTTTTTAATTAACGGGTTGTGTTATGCAGTGCCTGTAAGAAGTTGAACCTCGGCGGTAAATTTTCATAAAGCAAAAAGCCAGCTAGAACTAATAAAGCAATGGTACTTTATCTTATCAAATCATTTGCGTTTTTAATGTCTAGCTAGTATATATATAAATTTATAATTCCTAGCTAATACTGGATTATGAATGCAGTGCCCAAGACAGCGGATCGGTTGAGTGTGGGTATTACGTTTTGAGATACATGGGAGATATTGTTCGATCACTCGCATGATACTAGTCCATCACAATTGGTGAGATAGAATTTACATGGTCACTTTTTAGAATTCAATATAGAATTTAATACCATATTCTATTCATATTTCGCATTCCGTTGCAGTTTGATAGTTATGAAACCTATGGGAGAGCTCTTATAGATGAAGTGCGAGTAGAATTCATGAACTTCATCTGATATCATATGTGAGCTTCCATACATGGACTTTTTGTTATTTGAGACAGTGAGTGAAGACTTTTTTGGATGGCCGTGAACAAACAAAGGTATATAACCTCATCGTCCTTTGTTATTATTATTATTATTATTATTATTATTATATATATATATATATATATATATATATATATATATATATATAT
>JAESVK010056381.1:0-17085 GCA_017140935.1 Hamamelis virginiana | reverse complement strand
CGCTGAATATTTTGTAGTTTTCGGGGGAGGAGGTTGGACGGAGACCCCTTGGGTTTGTTTGTTTTATGTTTTCTTGTTTTCTTGTTTTATAGTGAAGCAACCTTGGGAAGTGTCTGATATATAATTTGATAAGATATCCACATTCTATTATGTTTTTGGTATGTGTTATCATGTATACTTGTGGGTCCAAAACTAATTTCTTGAGACAAAATATATGTGGGAGAGGCCCACATTGGTGTGGGACTCATGTGGATAAGTCATAAGTGGAGATCAAGGTAAATTAAGAAAATCATTTTCATTATTAAAACTCAACATGAGATGTCATTTGCCTGGATATGATTTACATTCCAACTCAATCCACATTCTAGTCATGGATGGCCATGAACAAACATAGGTATATAACCTCATCGTCCTTTGTTATTAATTTTATAGATATATATAATGGAGTGTTGTTGGAATGGATTTGCTGGGATCGCTGAATATTTTGTAGTTTTCGGGGGAGGAGGTTGGACGGAGACCCACTTGGGTTTGTTTGTTTTAAGTTTTCTTGTTTGTTTTATGTTTTCTTGTTTTCTTGCTTTATAGTGAAGCAACCTTGGGAAGTGTTTGATATATAATTTGATAAAATATCCACATTCTATTATGTTTTTGGTATGTGTTATCATGTATACTTGTGGGTCCATAACTAATTTCTTGAGACAAAATATATATGGGGGAGGCCCACATTGGTGTGGGACTCATGTGGATAAGTCATAAGTGGAGATCAAATAAATTAAGAAAATAATTTTCCTTATTAAAACTCAACATGAGATGTCATTTACTTGAGCGAATGAGGGTATTGTTTGAGAGAGAGAGAGAGAGAGAGAGAGAAATACTAATAACCGTCGGCGAGCACCACCGCAGGAGAGGCTGAGCACTAGGGTTTCGATCAAGGAGGCGAGAGGAGATAAGGGTTTCAACAAAGGATTTCGTGAGCTAGAGCTTGCCGTGCGGGAGATTCGCCGGAGATGACAGTCGAAGAGGCATATTGAGTTGGCCGGCCGGATCGAGTGGGGTTTTGTGGAGATCGAGGGAGAGCTAGGCGTGGAAGAGAGCTTTGTGTTCTAGACTGTTCATATCCTTCCCCAAAAATCTGCTTTTTATTTAATGAGGCATAATAGAAAAAGCTTAAAACGACATTAGCTATTCAATAAAACGCAAATAACATATTCTAAGACTGTTATAAACAGTCCTTATAACCAGCCTAATCCAAGACTGTTATTAAAATTGTCCTTAAATGTTACTTTTTAACGACTGTTACTTAAAACAGTCCATAAAAGTCTTACTTTTAAAGACAATTTCCAAAATCCGTCCTCATTTCTCATAATTAACAACAGTTTTCAAAACTGTCCTCTTATTACTATCCTCACTGACCATTATTGTAGTAGTGTTCCCTTACAAAACAGCACCAGTAGAAGCAATAATTATCATTAGGGAGTTGCCAAGAGTTATTGGTTGGCACCATTGAAATGGTTTTACAAAGCCTCAACTGGACTAACATATCGTTTCTAAGATGAAGCTATCTGGAACAATTTTTCCCCCTTTCTCGCTCGTGTATACAACCTACCTCATCGAAATTAAAAAAAAAAAAATACCATTACAACAAACTGTCCAAGAGTAATCTTACAAGAACATCACAAGGATGTTGTAGACATCCATTTTTTACCAAGAGAAAGGCCATGAATGGTTTCCTGTGTGAGGTGAAATAGGGTGTCGAAACACTAAGTCACTCATTGTACTCTTCTATGTAGTTAGATAGAGGTCATTATCGTTATGTAGGTTTTTAGGTCAAATTGAGTTGGTTCTTTTTGCATTTAGTTTTTATAGAGTCTAAGAATGTCCCGGCTAAATTTCATGGCATTCTAAGCCAGGCTTGATAGAAAGGAAGGCCTTTTGTGACTTGAAGGGCAGCGTTGTCCTTTGAATCACAAAAGCCTTGAATGACTGTCGATCTTGTCCCGGATGGTCTCGAGGCTTCGGCATGGATATTTAGGGTGTGTTTGGTAGCAAAGTTGATCAATGGCTCTTAAGGCTCTTGGCTCATGTTTGGCTGTTAAGGCCCAAATGGCCCTTTTAAGCTCATGTTAGGATTTCGATCGGGAATGACCAGGATTCGATCTTTTTATCAAATGGAAACCTTCAAAAGCTTTAAAAAACTTTCTTAAATGTTTTCAAAACTTGTTTCGAGAAGTATAAATGATTTCGAGAACGATTGGTTAGCAGATTTCAAAACCTTAATTTAGGCCCGGTAAGCCTTAAACAGCTAATCGGTTGACTTTTTCCTAAAACTTTGACTTTGGTCAATGCATTTTCACTTCAAACACTTCTCAAAAACATGGAGAATCGAATCACGGTCATTTTGGCACTTGAATCGTCGAATTTAGACTCAAAACGGGCCCGAAAAGCCAAAAAAAGCCGAAACCAGTTCGAAACCGGCTGAGATGGGCCCAAAATATGGCAAATTTAGGTTGAGGGCTCAATGACCAACCCCTTAGGGACGGCTAACCATCCTAGGGTGGATTGTCACCCGAGCCCAATGCTCTTATTCGCCAATTTTGCCAATTTTGAGTGTTTCAGGCACTTGGGACTCTTCCAATGCCTATCTAGCTCAGTTTGGAGGGTCTTGCACAAATTTGGGACCTTGGAAGACTCAATTGGGACCCTTGGATCATTCCGAAGGGTTTTAATGTGAGCCATTGATCAATTTGAAGCCTCTCTATAAATACAAGGCTATGAAATCAGTTTTGAAAAAAATGAGAAAAAACTTGGAGAATAGAGATTTGAGGCACTTGCACCAGCCCCCTAGCACCTTAGCCACGTTTTTGAAGTCCTTGGAGCTTGAAGAAGACAGATAGGAATAAAGAAGAAGAAGGAAAAGAAGTAAGTTCAATCTATTACTGTGTTTACTTTAATGAGTTACATAAACATAAGTTAAAAATCTGCATATTTCTTCTTCTTCTTCTTCTTCTTCTTCTTCTTCTTCTTCTTCTCTTTAATTCTTCTTCTAGGTTATGTTATGCTAGGAATGGATACTTAGGTTGAGTATTCATAAGTTAGGAGTAAAGGGTTAATTGTTATTGCATATAGGTTTCAATTGGTTAGTATGTAAATTTCTGCATTTGTGAGTTTTACATGGTAAAGTCTGAGTTTGTTTATTTGTTTTAAGTATGTTAATTAGTATAGGTTAATAGGAGCATGTTTAGGATTTTTTTTTTTTTTTTTTATAGTTTATACTAAGTGCTTTTAGATGATTTGTTGTGTATTATTTTTTGTTTTTAGGTAGGAATGCATATTAGATAAAAGGTTTGAGTCTTTTGCATATTCTTACCATGTTATGATGTTAGAAGTAGAATCATGCATTGTTCTTTCATAAGTAGCATTATTATTATTCTTACTTACTAAGATTTATCACATGGAATGCTTAATTTTTGATTGATGTATGAATTGTGTTCGATGGAGCATGCAATGGTAAGTTTCTTCCCTTATGATAAGTTTCATTAATTTAAGCATAATTATAATGTGATTTTGTGATTGTTTTGTATGGTGTTTTAGCATGATATTTTAGTATGCATATTAGGTTGCATGTTAGTCATCCTCACATTTTTTATTTTTTTATTTTCATGGGTTTTAATTCACTTTTAAAAGAGCATTCAAATCTATCAAGAAATTGAAAGTCCCTTTAAAGTGCATTAAAAGCCATTTTTTAGGATCAAATCAACCTAGAAACATGCCTAGGTTCATATAGATAATTTAGTTTGCATTTAGGATCGTGTTCATGCATTGTTGTGTTTAATTTAGTTATTTTTTATGCATTTTCCAGAATTTCCAACAAGTATGCATTTATTGTTTTAGGTGTTTAGACTAACCTAGGTTTAGCTAGAAACCCTAAGATTAGGGGGGGTCACTTGATCCCACCTAAGATTCTTCTTCGTTATAAGAGTTACATTAGAATTAGGATTCTAATGAGTTTAGGATTCTACTTTCGAGAGGTTTTCAAAAATAATATTTTCATCAAAAACTAAGTCATGGAATCCCAATGAAATTGGAACTCAAGTATTTGATTTGGAATGAAATTCCGCCTTGAAAAGGATTTGTTTTTGGGATGAAACTCCCATTTTAAAAAGAGTCGTGATTGAATTCGAATTTGATTTTAAACAGAATTCCAAGTTCATTGGGAGTCTAATGATAATAAATTTGTTTTCTAAAATGATTTCAAACTGATAAAAATTCTCGAAGATAGAGTCTTGGATAAGATAGAATTCTAGCAATAGTGTAGTTCATTACAATAGGAGAATCCTAGGTGATCGAACTACATGGACTTTGATTCTTATCAGAAAACTGGTAAGGTACATAGGCAGTCAATAGGGCGCAAGTCCAATCTTAGGATGGCTCTATGTCTCCTAAGGTCTTTAGGATTTTTGTTGCTTCTTATTATTATTATTTATTATCTAGTATTATTTATGTTACTTTCTTGGTTGATTAGATATGATAGGGTTGTTTTTATGAGATTTTGATAATGCCCAAAAGTAATTAGGAGACCTTTAATTAGGGTGAGATAGGTGCCTACAAGATATGTCTTGGAACCTTCCTATCTCATAACCTAGCCTCCGAATCCAACTTTGATTCAAAAACCATGCTTTTCCAAAATATGGGGTCATTCGTTTTATTGAAAATAAAACTCTTTTTTATGGTTTCCTTATTCCTTAAAAATAAGGTGGCGACTCCCAGTTTTTGTCAAACTCTTATCCTTTTTCAAAATCCAATCTCGAGTGGATAATAAAGAAGGATAAATGTGGATAATAGAGAAGGATAAATCGAGACGGATAAAATCATCCATAATCCATGATGATTTAAGTGAAAATGCCTCCCGATCCGCGGTGGCTGGTTCACAGATTGGCGACTCCAGTGGGGATATCGAGGGCTAAACTCCAATTAATTATTTTTTGGGCTTTTCAATTTCTTAATTAAATCAACCAATGGCATTTGCATGACTATTTGACTTTTATTTCTGCATTGTGTGTGCATTGACTCTGCATGATTAGGACCGTTGTATGCTAAGCCAACGATGAATCTAGCCCTGGGCCAGTCTCTTTGAGTCTTGGGTTCTATGTATGCGAAAGCCATCACTCTTCTCGCCATGTACCATCGGGTATTGATCGTCTGAGAACAAGGGAGATTATTCCTTGTTAATGATCAAGATTAATAAATTTATAAAACCGCGTGTTGTTAATCTCAATTCAATTGCGATTGGTGAGCACAGGTGTCGAACCACTGGGAAATATGTAGGTTTATAATAAAAGACTATTAGAATTAATTAAAGTGAAAGAATATTGTCAATTTAAGTTGGTGGTGAAAAGCGCTTCAATTGGGTTGAAGCGAAAATACGGAATTTTAATAAAGCTGGTTAAAAACGCAATTTAATTAGTGGAATGAGTGGAACTTGGGTAAGAAGTCCATTGAATATCAAATATGCAATTTAATTATAAAATCCACGATATAGTAATTATGTATGGTGGTTCATCCAACTACAAGAAGGAATTCCCAAAAAGATGATGAATACAGGACCGGCAGGTTTATCCTTGAAATGAATAGAATATCGCTATCCACCTTAATTGGGGATAAAGCATGCTGGTTTGTATTCATCCCAATAAGTACCATTGCATAATTATATAATTGCAATCACAGATGTACAATTATATGATATTATATTTAGCGATAGTGTGCGGTAAAACCTTCACAACTATGCAATCACATAATACAAATAAAGGGATGTTTATAAAATAGAATTGCATAAAGACTCCAACTTCATCCTCACCCAAGCTTGGAGTATTAGCTACACATCAATGGAGGAGAATATCCTTTATCCATGACAAGCTCTAAGGGGTCACGGGATGCAAAAAGTAAAATAAAAGCAGAAAGTAAATAACTGAAGAAATAAAGAAAAAGTGACTGAAGTAAATAAAGAAAATGGCGTAAGTAAATAAAGAAAAGGACTGAAATAAATAAAGAAAATGGCGTAAGTAAATAAAGAAAAGTGCTTAAGTAAATAAAGAAAATGACAGTAAAAGTAAAGAACAATCCTCAAATGAGAATTGAGCCATGTATTAAAAAAGAAAATTGCAGAAATTAAAGAGCGGAAATTAAAGACTGAATAAGTAAAGAACAATTCTCAAATGAGAATTGAGCCATGCATTAAAGGAAAAATTGCAGAAAAGTAGAAAGTGCTGAAAAAGTAAATGACCGAATAAAAAGCAGAATTGAACTGTAATATGAAGTCTATTAAAAATGACAGAGTAATGATTCAGAGCAAAAGTCATGAACCCTCTTTAAGTCGCCCTTACACGTGTATATATAGAATGGAAATGCAAAAGACGATTATGCCCTTGAAATATCTCAAAATATCTAAAACAGCCCACAGCCGCCTAAGGTCTATCGATAGCGAAGTGTGGCTATCGATAGTACTTCTATCGATAGCGAGACTTGGCTATCGATAGTCATGTTGGTTCTTTGCTTTGAATGTGCAGAAATTCTTTTGCAGTCTTTTCGCACTTCATTGGCTATTGCTGATCTTTTCTGGAATGCTTTTACTTGTGACGATAATCAAGGCTTCATAGGTGACGACTTCGTATTTATATAATCTGCACCGATTTCTTGAAAAAGAGAATTTAACCAATTTATACAGATTTTATACAAAACGAGATATTATTACGCAACTATTTATATAAGAGAACACAGTAATACCATAATTTGAGAGCATGATTGTGATACAATCACACTCCCCAACTTAGGTTTTGCTAGTCTCTTAGCAAATAGCTACACTCTAAAGACGACAAACTGAACTAAATTTTGAAAAACCACTTTCGCAGGGAATCGCGATTGCATTTAGCGTATGCAACCAGCCTTTTAAACCGCTAGGTTACCCTAAGTGGACGAGTGAAATCTTGTGAGGGTTTGCAGAAATGGTACCCACAAACATGAAAGAATAAAAGAATCATGTGATAAAGAATTTTAAAGATAAACAATACTATGTACACATCAAGAGTTTCATCTACAGATATATCAATAACGTAATTGATAATTTTAAACACAGAAAATGCTATCTTTAACAGGTAATTAGCAAGTGTTCAACGTGTAGTGAAGGTGAACTTGATAGAATCAAAATAAATGCAAAAGAGTACGAGAATTAACCCTAAATAAGTTTCAACTTCAAATCCTCATTGGTGGTCACTCGCAAAAGATGTTCGCTATGAAAAGGTTAGTAACCCAGAGTCCCAAATGGATATATACAAGTATAATACTTAAACATTAAGCTCTAAAAATGACCAATGAAAGATGAAACAGCGAAGTTATATATGCATAGATGCAGTTCATACATAAATAAAACTTAAATAAACAAGTAATCACAAGAGAATAGTGCACATCATTTTGAAATCAAAAAGGTCTTTATAGGATTGTAATGTATTTGGTTTGTAACAGAAGAAGTTTTGAGACTGCAAAATTAGGATGGTTCATAATATGTTCAAGGTTACTACCCTAAACCATCCTAAATACCCTATACTAACCTAGTAACAACTTAAAATTTCTAATCAAAAAGATAACTATACTAAAAAAGAACAACCCAAACTCAAGACTGAGCATCATCCCTCATCTCTACATCTGCCCTCATCTCTGCCTTGCGCTGACCGCGGGCCTCATCAGATAACTGATTATCCCCAGGTGGGATGTCAACTCCAGCAGCAGGCTGTGGCTCATCAAATAGTGTGCGGTCGGCCTCAGAAATAGGCTCGCCGTCCATACGTCTCCACATAACTCTGAGCTGTGCAGACTGTCTCTCCAGCTGAGCAGACTGTAACTGCTGAGTCTCCATAATTGATCTCAGCCCCTCTAAGACCTGAAGTAACAAGTCCTGAGAACTGGCAGATGATGTAGCTGGCGGAGTAGGTGCAGCAGGAGTCGGAGCTGGAGTAGCTGATGGCTGAGTGGTAGAAGCTGGAGCAGGCTCTGATGGGTCAACAGACTTTGTACTTGGCCTCTTCGGCCGAGCTGCCATACTCCTAGCAATAGTAGTGGGAGTGATAGGTCCCTCACCCCACCTTAGCGGCTCATCAGACTTAACACCCGCACCCAAAGCAAACGCTGTAATCATCTGGGGGTACGGCATGTTGTTGCGCGGCTGCGTAAAAATTAAAGTGCGGATCTCGTTGAATATCAGTAAAGCGATGTTCATCTCGTGGTCGTTGAGAAACTCTAATAACAGCCGCACAGACTCCACGGGGATCTGTGAATCAGTGCCCCTCACCCTCAAATTGCAGTAGAGCAGCTTATTCATAGCTGCATAAGATGGGTGCATGTTCCAGGTCGTGAAATGAAGTCCGTCAAACAGCGCGCGGTCCACGCACACCATGTCTGCACACTGACTCTCTGTCAGCTCTAAATAACTGCTCTCAACCTCGGCAGTCAACGGACGCTCGCATCCCAAGTAGGTAGCGATGTCGTCTGGAGTAATCTCAATAATGCGGCCTCCAACCTCGGCCCTAAGCATCTGGTGCTGATCCTCTGCCATATGCGCTGATGTTTAAAACTATCGCACTACATTGGCCATATAGCATGCGCCCTTCCTCAGCCAGGTGCTGAGGTGTCTGTCCTGTAGTGTCTCTACAAGCATGCCCTTATGTTTGAAGGCCTTTGGGTCGACGTAGCGCTCGACATTGAAGTTTTTCGCTGCCAGAATTATAGGCCACGGCTTCGGAGCACGACGGGTCGGTAATTTCTTCGGCCCACCCTTTGTCTGTGTGAAGCCCTCGAAGTCGCGAGTCATGCGAGGCTCGCCCGTCTCGCCAATCTCAGGGTGCTCATACTCAAACTCCTCCTCCACATAATGGGAACTCGTAGGAGGCGCACTCACTGGCGGCTGAGAAGATGATTGCCCTCTAGAAGAGGGTCTCTGTACGGGTGCTAGTGTCACGTCGGACTCAGAACTGTCCGATGTATCCGGCGCTGTACACTGGGCCTTGCCCTTGCCAGAAGCTGTGGACCTCCTCGGTCTCTGCGACGATGGAGCAGGCTCCTGAAATGCCACGCCCTTCTCTCGGGGCTTACTGGTCGTCTTTAGGAGAACTATGGCTCTGTACCGAATTATAACAATTCACAACAACACACAACTCAGTTATAACAGAAATAGACCCAACCACAACAAAGCAGAGCTGGAAAATGCACCCTTCCTAACAGAAGAAACACACAATCACAAGCCTAACATCCAGGCTTCTATCAACATCCCCTCAATGCAACAAAAATGCAATGCATAATCTAACCAAAACAACTCAACTGAAATAACCCAAGACAAAACCATAGTAATCTATCACCCAATAATTCTAACAACTCAATAGTAAAGCATGAATTGAATACTTACACTTATAGAGTTGAGGAACTGTTAAGTAAAGTAGAATGAAAGTATTCGCCGGAGCGTGGCCGGAGCACAATGACAGTGGGTATGTTTTTGGAAAGAACGAGGGTTTTAATCGGATAAAAATAGAGAAGAAGCTGCAAGGATTGCAGAAATGGTGATTATGAGGTGAGGTGAGGTCGGATTGTCGCCGGAAATAGACTTTGAAGGTGAAGAGGTCACCGGAAATGGAGTTTTCCGGTGATGGCAAGGGAGAATGTGAGGAAGAAATCGCGCGGGGAAGCTAGTTACAGGCGATGGTTCGTAATCTCTATCGATAGCGAGAAGGCGCTATCGATAGACAAATAATCTCTGACCTTGAATAAGTTTTTTATTTTTATTTTTTTGAATTTAAACTGGCTATCGATAGATAGACTGTCTATCGATAGCGATGATGAATTTTTGAATTTTCTTCATTTTTTTTCAATATGTATGACAACTTAATACATAATACCGTATATAAGACACTATGTTACCCAAGGCTGCTAAGTTATAGAAAAATTTGGCAACTTTTAGGCTCAATTAGGGTACTACGGGGGGGTCCTATACTCTAACAATAATATACAAGGCACAAAGACTCAAAAAATGGCCTTAATCATTTTTCAAAAATTGCACAATATTCTCGACTGATTAGCAAGTTAATTGCATTCTAAAATATGGACGAATTAAGCATTTACGCAAGATATAACAGATAAGCAATAACTAAGAACTGAACTGAAATATGAATATTTGAGTCCCAAAAATGATCGAATGGTTCAAAATTTGAATTATTTGTCGCTAGTCTCCACTTTATAAACAGGTTTTCATCAGATATTCCAATTGCAAAATAAGAAGATTAAACCAAGTTCGTGCATGTGTAAGAGTTGAATATTGGCTAATCACAGTAAAGTTACATTTAATGTATCGAAAATAGACAAATAGATATGATATAAATGAATGATTAAAACTCACAGTTACCACGTATTTATTTATCGAAATTTATACAATCAATAACTATACAGACTAATGGTATAATATGTGCAAAAGAATTAGAAACAATAAATTATTATATATGCAACAATTTAAATGAATAAATAAATCAAAATAGAAAAGAAAATATACAAATATACAACCCCTCCCCCACTAGAAGTAGACATTGCCCTCAATGTTGCAAGGATGTTACGACCAGAATAACCTGTAAGTACAAGGGGATTGGGTGGGGGGGAAATTAAGTTTAACGTCCATAGCCAGACGTGAAATTCCACTCTAGTCAAATTGTTAGGTTGGGTCTTCCAAACTGACAGATTCAATTACCAAACCATCCCTAATGCCCTCACTATCAGCTATACCCTCAATAAACGGCTTAAGCCTTTGTCCATTCACAGAGAAGGACAACCCAGTTCGAGGATTTCTAATTTCAACAGCACCATGAGGAGCAACTCTAGTCACCACAAAGGGTCCATCCCAGCGAGATCTAAGCTTAACAGGAAATAGCCTCAATTTGGAGTTAAACAGCCACACCTTCTGATTAGGTTCAAAAGATTTTCTATTGATGTGTCTGTCATGAAACTCTTTCATTTTGGCTTTAGAGATTTTAGAACTTTCGTAAGCCTCGTTCCTAATCTCTTCGAGCTCATTTAATTGAAGCTTGCGGTGAGATCTCGCTTCCTTCATCTCAAAATTAAATTTCCTAATGGCCCAAAGTGCTTTGTGTTCTAGCTCGACAGGGAGATGACAAGGTTTGTCATAGACTAAACGGTACGGAGACATACCAATAGGGGTTTTAAATGCAGTCCTATAGGCCCACAATGCGTCAGTTAGGCGCAATGACCAATCCTTACGATCTGGCCTGACAGTTTTTTCGAGGATATGCTTAATTTCCCTATTCGATACCTCCACTTGCCTGCTAGTCTGAGGATGATATGGGGTTGCAACCTTGTGAGTAATAGAATATTTAGCTACTAAAGTTGCAAAGGGTCGGTTATTAAAATGTGACCCTCCATCACTGATAATGGCCCTTGGAAACCCAAACCTAGAAAAAATGTTCTCTTGGAGGAATTTCAACACCACCTTGTGGTCATTGGTCCTAGTGGCTACTGCTTCTACCCATTTAGACACGTAATCTACAGCCACTAGGATATATTCGAATCCATGCGAATTAGGAAAAGGTCCCATGAAGTCGATGCCCCAAACATCGAAAATTTCGACGATTAAAATTGGGTTAAGAAGCATCATATCCCTTCTAGACATAGAACCCATTCTCTGACAATTCTGGCAGGACTTGCAAAAGTCCAACGCATCTTTAAATAGAGTGGGCCAGTAGAACCCACACTGCAAGACTTTAGCGGCAGTCTTTTTCCCGCTAAAGTGTCCTCCACATGCTAAAGTGTGGCAGAACTTCAAAACGTCTTGCATCTCACCTTCCAGGATACACCTACGTATAACCTGATCAGCACAGTACCTAAACAGAAGAGGGTCTTCCCAATAATAAAATTTTATCTGAGAAAAGAACCGATCTTTTTCCTGTTTCGACCAAAGAGATGATACAAGGCCTGTGGCATGATAATTCACTATATGAACGTACCAAGGTAAAGTAGAATGAGTGACGGCAAAAAGCTGCTCATCAGGGAAAGAATCCCTAATAGGCGTGAGGTCACTCTCTTCTTCTACTATTATTCTGGAAAGGTGGTCTGCAACGACATTCTCAGACCCTTTTTTTATCCCTGATCTCAAAATCAAATTCTTGCAATAAGAGAATTCACCTAATCAGTTTAGGCTTCGTCTCTTTTTTAGAGAGCAGGTACCGCAAGGCGGCATGATCTGAGTACACAATAGTCTTCGATCCCCAAAGATAGGATCGGAATTTATCAAGTGCAAAAACTACTGCAAGCATTTCTTTCTCAGTCGTAGTGTAATTTAACTGAGCATCATTTAAGGTTTTACTTGCATAGTATATAACATACGAGGCCTTATCTACCCTCTGACCCAACACTGCCCCTACAGCATAATCGGAGGCATCACACATCAGCTCGAAAGGAAGTGACCAATCAGGAGCTCGCATGATAGGTGCCGAGGTCAACATTAAACGCAATTTATTGAAGGACTCTAAACAGGCTTTATCAAAATTAAAATCTACATCTTTAGCAAGCAGATTGCACATTTGTTTTGTTATTTTGCTAAAGTCATTAATAAAACTCCTGTAAAATCCTGCATGTCCAAGAAAGGACCAGATTTGTCTAACAGTAGTGGGAGGAGGTAATTTAGCAATTAAGTCTACTTTAGCCTTGTCAACCTCTATCCCCCTACTAGAAACTATGTGCCCAAGCACGATGCCCTCACGAACCATAAAATGGCTCTTCTCCCAACTTAGTACAAGATTAGTCTCACAGCATCTCTTAAGAACTTTTGAGAGATTAGAAAGGCATTCATCAAAAGAAGGACCGAAAACTGAAAAGTCATCCATAAACACTACCAAATATTTTCTTATCATATCAGAAAAAATAGAAGTCATACATCTTTGGAAAGTGCTCGGGGCATTGCATAGGCCAAAAGACATACGCCTAAATGCAAATGTCCCAAATGGACATGTAAATGTAGTTTTCTCCTGATCCTCAGGGTAAACCGCTATTTGGTTATACCCAGAATAGCCATCTAAGAAGCAATAAAAACTCTGCCCAGATAACCTCTCTAGAATTTGGTCAATGTAAGGCAGTGGGAAGTGGCCTTTCCTAGTCTTGGAATTCAACTTTCTATAGTCTATACAGACTCTCCAACCAGTGGTAGCTCTTGTAGGGACTAGAATACCCTCCTCGTTTGCTATCACTGTAATCCCAGACTTCTTAGGAACCAATTGAGTAGGGGAAACCCACTCACTATCAGAAATTGGGTAAATGATACCCGCATCCAACAATTTTAAAACTTCCTTTTAACTACCTCTTTCATATTTGGGTTTAACTTACGTTGGGCATCCCTTGAAGGATTTGCACCTTCCTCAAGATGGATACGGTGCTGGCAGATTGACGGGTCTATACCCTTTAAATCAGCAACCGACCATCCTATGGCTAATCTGTGCTCTTTCAAAACTGATAACAGCTTACCTTCCTGTTCTAAATTCAGTGTAGATATTATAACAGGCAAAGTGTCACTACTACCCAAAAAGGCATACTTGAGATTAGTCGGCAGAGGCTTTAACTCAAGTTGCGGCGGAGACTCAAAAGACGTGGGGGATGGGACACTAGCAATAGACGGAAGTGGCTCGACCCTAGGTCCCCAAGGCAATTTCCCTGCAGAGGAGGTGGAATCTAAGACAAGATTCTCCTCCATAAATGAATGCTCTAGGTCACGGTCCTCGAACCCAAAATAATTAAGACAAGTTTCCAACAGGTCCTTAGACAGAAGATAAGGTGTAGCTTCCTCTACCACTTTATCTATGATATCTACAAAAGAACAATCCTCAAAGTTATGAGGTTGATTAGCTGCACTATAAACTTGCAGCCTAGTTTTCATGTTTCCAAATGATACCTTCATTATGCCAGTCCTACAGTGAAGGACTGCATTTGCAGTTGCCAAAAGAGGTCTTCCTATTATAACCGGGATCTGAGGCCTATTAATATCAACGGGCTCCATATCCAAGACGATAAAATCTGCAGGAAAGACAAAAGAATCTATCTTTACTAAAACATCCTGCAAAATCCCTCTAGGTACCTTAGTGGACCTATCTGCAAATTGGAGGATCGTAGGTGTGGTTTGGAGTGTTCCAAGCTCCATTTTGGCGTAAACTGAATACGGAAGTATATTCACACTTGCGCCAAAATCAACTAACGCTCTATCAATGAAATGACTTCCTAAGAAGCAAGGTATATTTGGCATTCTAGGATCTTTTCTCTTTATTGGAGCTTGGAATTGACACACAGCACTAGCTATGTCAACAGGAGTTATGGTCTTAGACAAATGAACACGCTCCTTACGTTGCTGTGTGTACATTTCCTTCAAAAATTTGGCATAGGAAGGAATCTGTTTAATGGCATCTAATAGAGGTAGATTTATATGAACACTTTTAAACACCTCTAACATATCTGACATGCTAGCCCCTTTCTTAGCTCTCCTCTCAGGTGCTACAAGTGCAGATGGAAAATGGGCTTTTGGCATGTAAGATGCCAATGGATCTTCTAAAGCTGCGGGAAAGTTATCCCTCGAAGCTTCTGACTCTTTCTCTATTGCAGGTTCTTTTTCTTTTTCTTTTTCTTTTTCTCTCTCTTTCTCCCCAACTTTATTGTCTACCACCTTCCCACTTCTCAAAACTGTAACAGCCTTAACATCCTTGTTACATTGTGGGTTCTGAGAAGTAGAACTCTCAGCTACAAAAGCTCCCTTAGGATTACCAACAGCCTGACTCGGAAATTTTTCTTCCTCTCTGCGACTAAAAGAAGCAGCTAGTTGGCCCATTTGGGTCTCTAATTTCGAAATTGATTGGGAATGGGAATGAGTGAGTTGTGCTGAAGCCTCTAGACTTTTCAGGGTAGCTAAGACTTGTTCCTCAAAACCAGGCGTTCTTAGAGGTTGTGGTTGTTGTTGAGTCACATCTTGACTCTAATAATGGGGTGGAGGTGCTTGGGGAGCACCATAACTTGGGTACTGGGGTTGCATCTGTGGTGGTCTATAGGGTTGAACAACAGCAGGGTTACTACTATATGTGGGTCTCGCAGGCTGACTAAGATTGGACCCTCTCGGCTGACTAGACCACTGAAAATTTGGGTGAGTCTTCCACCTAGGATTGTAAGAGTTGGAATATGGGTCATTCCTAGGTGGTGCATATCCTTGAGCAGCATTAACCTGCTCTTGGACAAACTCTGGGTACTGTCCCGCCATGGGACAATACGGGGTCTCGTGAGAAGGGTCAGTGCAAATATTGCACACCAAGTTGACAGGTTTCACATGGGCTTTAGAAGATTGCCCTTGTGCCGCTATTAATTGGTCAAGTTTTTGAGACAGAGCCTCAACTTGCTTGTTTGCCAAAGCTTGGGGATCCACATCATAAATACCGCCCTTTTTGGGAAGCGTTTTCTTCACTATGGCATCATCACGGTTACCTAAAGACATTGAGGCCATGTGGAAAGAATCCTCACTCAATGCTTCAAATAATGCCCACATTTCATCCTCACCTTTACTCAATATAGCTCCCCCACATGCAGATTTCACAGTCTGCGTGTCACCCTCAGTTAGACCTCTAACGAAAGACTCTATGATTTGCCACTTAGGTACATCATGATGGGGGCATAACCTTAGCAGCTCTTTCATTCTTTCCCATGCTTCATGAAAAGATTCTTGTTCATGTTGGACGAAGTTTGTTATACCTCGTCGCATTTGGTGAGTTTTACCAACAGAGTAAAATCTAGATAGGAATAATTTCTGAAGCTGTTCCCAAGTAGTGATAGGGACAGGGGTTTGGAGAGTACAAAGCCAGTGCTTGGCCTTATCTTTCTGGGAAAACGGGAATAGAAAGAGTTTCAGGGATTCTGGATGGAAACCCTGAATTCTGATAGTAGAACAGATCCCTAAGAATTCCTGCAAATGGTTATATGGGTTTTCTGTATCTAACCCATAGAACGTAGGAAGCATCTGAATGGTAGCATGCTTAATCTCGTAGATGAGATTCTCAATATGCGGGATTTGGATACAGGAGGGTGGATTAAAACTATTGGGCATAAAATGATCCCTAAGAGTTTTTAGACCAGATGGGGCTTGAATATTCTCTGCAGGTAACATAACATTTCGCGCAGATGATTCAGCCATATCTAGCAGCTCTCAGAGTTCTTTCTAATTCGGAGTCTATAGGTATTACGTTTAAAGACAACGACCTTCTACCCCGCATAAAATAAGGTCTCCACAGATAATCAAGGAATTACAAAGCAAATGGTGAGCAATTTAGCTTTAGCTTTTAATTGTGATTTTAAGCGCGTGGGAGTGAAGCTCCCAATTCCTGATTTCAGCAATCTGTAGTTAGAGAAAGAAAAATGAATAAATAATAAATCTTAACATATATAAACAGTATAAAAGAATGTATAGTAAGTAATATTAACAGTATTAATATTTACGACTAGAATTAAGTCCAATAGTTTCTTTTTAAGTAAACCGTAATATTCCCCGGCAACGGCGCCAAAATTTGATCTTCTGAGAATAAGGGAGATTATTCCTTGTTAATGATCAAGATTAATAAATTTATAAAACCGCGTGTTGTTAATCTCAATTCAATTGCGATTAGTGAGCACGGGTGTCGAACCACTGGGAAATATGTAGGTTTATAATAAAAGACTATTAGAATTAATTAAAGTGAAAGAATATTGTCAATTTAAGTTGGTGGTGAAAAGCGCTTCAATTGGGTTGAAGTGAAAATACGGAATTTTAATAAAGCTGGTTAAAAACGCGATTTAATTAATGGAATGAGCGGAACTTGGGTGAGAAGTCCATTGAATATCAAATATGCAATTTAGTTATAAAATCCACGATATAGTAATTATGTATGGTGGTTCATCCAACTACAAGAAGGAATTCCCAAAAAGATGATGAATACAGGACCGGCAGGTTTATCCTTGAAAAGAATGGAATATCGCTATCCACCTTAATTG